>NW_004624813.1:10059784-10089274 GCF_000247695.1 Heterocephalus glaber | reverse complement strand
AAAATGTATAACTGATATTGTGTAACAGGAAGAAAAGGTCTAAAAGAGCAGGGGAATTGGGAGGGGTAGGGGAAGGGAAAAAAGGGGAAGGAAAAAATATGAGAAGAGGAAAAGAATGGAAACAAGGTCTTTGCAAATAGGGAAGGGTGGAGGGGGTGAACAGAGGGTAAGGGAAGGGGAAAAAAATAAAAACTAAGATACTCATGTAATGGTACAAGATCCCAATGATGAATGTAACTGTATTTTATACCTAAAATGCACCAATAAAGTTAATGGGGGGGGAAGAAGATGATGCATTACAATAGACTGTTTTCACATATAAAAAGATGTTCTGGTATTATGGGGTTTTAATTAATTGAACATGAGAAGCAAAAGATTTCAATAAGATATGAAGTAGGAGTTTTTGGCTTCTTTGGTAATTAATAATGTAATTATATTTTCAAAGTAAAAAAATGAAGTTGCTTGGAAATATCAGTTTGAAAGCTGAAAATGAATAAACATAGATATATACAATTAAAATCAATTCAAGAGATCATGGTTAAAATACAAGTCAGAAATATAATGTGTGTGTTGTAGAAGCTGGAAAAGAAGGCTCTGGGTGTGGTTGAGCAAGAGAGTTATGAAACTGCTGGTGCCAGTCTAGGGTGGTGGACTCCCAAAATTTTCATGAGTTTTATCAGTTGGCACCTCTGCATCTCTCACAAGTACATTTAAGAAAAATCTTTCTGCCCTACTGGCAGGGAAAGGAAAGAATAATCATTTTGAAATATCCTAATGCACTCTCCACAACAAAGGTTACTTTCCAGGGCTAAAGCCATAACCTCATAAACAGAGACTTATACCAGGTAAGAGCATGGCTCCCACTGCAGCCCCAGGAGCCTTCTTGGCCACAAAACCTACAGAGGAAACAACAGCTGTATCAATAGGGAAGCACTTGTGAGGGTCCATCTCAGAAGTATGTGAAGAAGAAATCAGATTTAATCACAATACTACAGAAAACTTCTCATTTCTTGATACTTGTTCACTCTCTGGATCCTAATATAATTTGGAGTGCAAGGGAAAAGTGAGGTAATATAATTTCAATGGATTCAATTGAAAGTACTCCACAATGAGGACTTTCTCTGAGGAACACTTTAGGAAGCTCTAAATCAATAGGGAAGACAGAAGAAGAGACACTGATGGGATTTGAAATACTCAGCACTAACAACTACAGCAAACATTTAACACAACCCAAAACTTAGCCACATTAACACAGAATCTTACACTAAACACAAATCTATGTATTTTCCTATTACTACCTCATATTTGGCTTATAAAACTTTATGTACATATGTGTGTGTACATGTATGTATACATACACATATAAATATATACAACTCATGCTAAAGTTAAGGGACAATTGTCTGAAGAGACTAAGCAAATAATAAAACTATACTGAGAAATACCATATGAAGAATTCCAGAGATGGAATATAAAGCAACTATGTTTAACATGTTACATTGTCTAGTATAAAAAGTAGGTGACATTCTAGAACAAAAGAATATGTAAGCAGAGATATGGAAATTCTAGGAAACACCAGGTCTCAACCACTTTAATGAAAATAAAGATACCTTTAATAAAGTCATCAGTCCTATTGACTATATACAGCCAATAAAGGAATTAGTCAGCTTGATTATTGGTCACTAGAAACTTCCGAAATTAAAACACAGTTCCTCAGACGAAAGACTAATATATAGAACATATAAAGAATTGAAAAAAATCAGTCTACCCAAATTTAAAAATTCAATTCAAAAATGGGCATCTGAGATGAATGCACACTTCTCAGATGAAGAAGTACACAGCAAATAAATACATGAAAAAATGTTCAAAATCAATGGTCATTCGAGAGATGCAGATTAAAACAACCTTGAGATTCCGTTTCACTCCAGAAAGAATGGCTGCTATAATGAAATCAAATAACAACAAATTCTGGTAGGGCTATGAAGAGAAAGGAACCCTTCTTCACTGTTGGTGGGAGTATAGACTGGTGCAACCACTGTGGAAATCAGTATGGAGATACCTCAAAGAACTAGGACTAGAGGTTCCACTTGACTCAGCTATTTCCCTGCTGTGTATCTCTCCAAAAGAATTAAAAGAATCATACCACTGTGATATATGTGCACCCATGCTCATAACACACAGTTTGTAATAGTTAAATCTTGGAAACAACCCAAATACCCATCAATTGATGAATAGATGAAAAAGATGTGTTTTTTTTAATGTAATGCAGTACTATTCAGCCATAAAGAAGGACAAACTTGAGACATTTCTAAGTAAATCAATGTATCTCGAGAACATACTCTTAAATGAAATAAATCAAACACACATATGTAAATATTGAATTGTCCCTCTGCTGTGAGAAGCTAAAAGTGAAAATAAAGACCAAAAAGAATAATAAATAGAGTGAAATAGGAAGAAATTGATCAAAATTATAAACAATGTGAGATACTTTCCGAATACTTAAAATATTTTATGCAAAAAAGGTATATTGTTAGGAAATGAGCTGAGAGTTCAGTAAATGAAAATATATTCTTTTTAGATCATGATACACAGTGTATTTGCCATTGTTACTCTCTAATACTTTTTGTTATGAAAAGTTAGTTTTTCATAGAATGGCTTTTATATTTTCTTTATTAATATCTACTTGTATTATACCAAAATAAAAATTTTTTAAACTAAAATAAACAAAAACATAAATAAAAAATAAAATAAATTTTTAAAGTACTGCAAAATATAAATAAAATTTAATGCTTGTTAAAAAAAATGCAAAGAGAAAAAAATTAATGCCAGGACAGAATATGCAAAGATAGTGGAAAAATATGTAAAAGAATAACATTAAACTAATTGAAATGTCAGAATCAGAAGAATGAAACAAATTATTTGAAATAATAATATCCACTAATTTCCCAAAATTAATGGCTGATACTGAACAACATATCCTAGAAGCTCAGAGAACAATAAAGAAGTAAACAATAAAGAAGTAAAAACGAAACAAAAATATTACACCTAGGGATATTATATAAAAATATCAGAAAACCAAACCAAAAATCTTGAAAAAAATAGAGTGGGACAATACCTAGCCTTAAAAAAATAACATCTTATTTGGAGGAGAAGGGAGGAAACTAGAAGCCATTATTTTAATTGAAATAAGTCATCATGTTGTATTTTAATTTGTTTTAGTTAAAAATATTTCCTAATTTGTCTTTCATCAATGTCCCATTGAGTATTTAGAATATGTTAGTCCAATATTGGACTATATTTTGTTGTTTTTTAATTATATTGCAGTCTGAGAATATATTTCGTTGGTTCTGAGAATTTAAATGCTTTTAAATTATTATGAGTATTTTTAATGGCAGAAAACATGGAATGTCTTTGTAAATGTACCATGTGCTCTTAACAGTAATGTGTTTTCTGCTGTTGCACCAAGAATTTCACTAAAAGTCAGTTTGCTGAAGTCAGTTGATAATGTCGTTTACTGTTCTTCCTGTGGCCCTTTCTATTTGCATGTTGTATCAATTATTGAAATTGGGTGTTTGAATATTCAACTAATATTGTGAATGTTTCTGTCTCTACATTGAAGTATATCAGATTTCTATTTTTGCATTTTGGTATTCTATTATTAGATATAAAAAACTTGAGTTTCTGTAATTTTTTGGTGAACTACTGTCCCTCTCATTATAAATTTATTTCTTTATTCCTGTTAATAGTTTTTAGCTTTGCAGTTGACTTTGTGTGGTTAATGTAGTCACTGAGTATTTTTTTTCAGTTGGGTGTAGTATGTTTGAAGTGGTTTGGATATGGTTCAAGTGTCTGCCAACAATCAACATGGATTGAAAGCTTAGTAAACAGGATGGAGGTATTAGGACATGCTGTGGAACTTTTCAAAGATGTACCCTACCTAGTGAGAGAGCCTTCTATCATAGGTGATGTGCTCTTACAAGGTAGTTTTCATGTGATTACTTGAGTTCTCCCAAGGCTGTTGCTATAAAATAAGCAAGACTGGCCCCACTCAGTCTCCTGCCCTTTGAGACACAACTCTCCTCCTACATGCACTCTTCCACCCACCATCTGCCAGGAACCATTTTACAAAGCCTAAGTATGCAGTCTGAACTTTGAAACTTGAGAAGTGTGAGATCAGTAAACCTTGTGACTTTATAAATAACCTGGGTCATGTGTTTCCTTATGGTAACTGAAAGCTCAGTAATGCAAAGGCATAACTTTTATTTCATCCTTTACATATAACTTTTTATTTTCAAAAGAAAAGTCATTTTCTTATATGCAGAATAAAGTTAGGTCTGCATTTTTACCAATCAGATAATGTCTACCTTTTAACTTGGTGTTTAGAATGTTTATATCTAATGTAATTATAGCTAAGGTTTTGTGTATTTAATCTACCATTTTTCTATTTCTGATTGTTCTCTATCCCATCTGTTTTTTTAAATAATTTTGTTTCTTTTAGATTTGAATCTGAATCTGCTTCTTGTCTTTTAATCTTCCCTAGCTTTGGCCTTTTGTTACAGTATAATATTCTACTATTTGACATTTAGTGTTAAAATCTTAAAACATCATGCTTCCCTTTCTGTCTTTTCAGGTTTCATGACATATATCATTGACTAAACCCACATTTTGATAAATGCCAAACACATGGTCATTGGTTTTACAGAACACTACATTTTGTTTTAAATGTTTTAATAAATAAAAATTGATTTGTGCTTATTTATAAAAGAAATTTCCAAAGTGCTTCATTTTTAAGCAGGTATAGATTTCTATCTTTTCCTTCACCTTTTAAATATGCTTAAATTACTTTTTCATTAACATATACTTACCTGGTAAAGGATTATTTCAGTTTATGTATTTCTGAAAAATTGTTCTTTCATATTTACTTTTAAAAAATGTTTGGATAGAGATAAAATTCTACAGTCGTTTTTTCTCCTTTCTGTATGTTAAATCTTTTTCTCCACAAACTTGAGATTTTGATGGTTTCTGATAATAATCTGTCTTTAATTGTTTCTGAAAATAAATCATTCTTAATATCTACTTCTGCAATGTTTCCTTTTTATTTTTATTTCTGTATTATGTTTACATTTTCTCCTTATTACTTATTTTAATGTTTCATAACTATTCATCTTGAATTTTTATTCATATTTATTACACTGGGCTTGTTGCTTAAATATTTATATTGACATTTAATTTTTGTGTCAAACCTGGCTAAACTATAGTCCTCGTTATATAATCAGAATTAACACAAATGATGCTATGAAAGTATTTTGGAGATGCAGCAAACATCTGAACTGAGTTTATATGTAAATGAGATTACCCTTGATAACACTGGGAGAAGGGACTTTATCTAATCATTTGAAGCCCTGAGGAGCAAAAGTTGATATTTCTCAGAGAGGCAGAAATTCTGCATAAAGACAAAAGCAGGAATAACTGTGTGTCTTTGTCTGCTAGCACATCCTGCCAATTATGGGCTCAGGACTCTAAAATCAACTCATGTCTCAGTTTCTAGGTTATCAGAACATCCCACCTACTTTGATCGTGCCAGTACTCACAGTTACTTGGGTCAATTTCTCTTTCTTTCTCTCTCATACCTACTTATATCTGCTCAGCTGTATCTTTATATATTTCTCCTATTGATTCCGTTTATCTAGAGTACTAATAAGAGTTTATAGTTTACATTATATTTGGAAAATTTTCAGCCATCGCTTATTCAAATACATGATTTTTTAACATTTGGTGTAGTTTAACTTGGTTTAATTTCTTTGTGGATTCCAGTTATACATACATTAGGCTGACTAAAGCTGTCTCACAGCTTAATTATATTCTAACTATTTTCAGCCATATTTTGTTTGTTCAGTTGGGTAATTTTATTTGTTATGCATTTTAATTAATTAATTTTACTATTTGCAATGTCTATTCTATCATTATTCCTATATAAAACATTTTATTCTATACACTGTATTTTTGTGTCCAGAAGTTCAACTGGATTGTTGTTACAGCTTTAAAACTTCCTTTTAATGTATCCAATCTGTCCTTTCACTTTGTGAACATATGGATGATAGCAATAGTAACTGTCTAACTGTAATTATATAATTAATCTACCATCTGTGTCATTTTTTGTTGCCTACAATTGATGAATTCTACTCCTATGAGTTATAGTTTATTGCACATTTAAATGACAGGTAATTTTTTAGTAGATGACGTAGTAATTTATGCATTGTTGGATGTTGGATATTTTTTCACTCCTAAAAATATTCTTAAGATTTGGTCAGTCATGCATTATGTGGATATAATTCAGTCTTTCAGTTTTTAAGATTTGTTAAGTAGAGCCAAAGCAATGTTTAATCTATTTAATCTAATTAATTTCTTGGCTACCAAGGCAAAAATTTTTCTTGTTACTTAATATTCTATGAATTGTAAGGTTTTTATTTCTAAGTAATGGTGAAAGGATTATTTCCAACACCATGTCTCTCTAGACAATAAACTGGGACAATTTAGATCTCACAGCAATTTTTCTTGTTTTTCGAGGATCATTGTCCTTCTTTGTATGATGTATAATGGGTTCTCTTACTGTGGCAAAGTAAGTGGAAACCAAACCAGAGAGTTGAGCTATGAGAGAACCCTTGGGAGCTCAAAGAATCTAGATGCTGCAAACAGAGCATTAGAGAGAAGCAATCCGTACATTGAGAGAGCTGTACAGATCCATCACAGCTGGAAGAAGTACAGTAGTGGAAAATTTCCTATCCTTACCAATACATTGAGTTTTCTTCTGAGATACATTTAAACTTATTGGAAACAGTATGATCATTTTGCATCTCGGTAAATGGGACAAGAGTGTCAGTCAAAGGAAAGTTCTCACTTTCATGGAATAATGAAAACTAGATGGAATGCAGATAAAACACTCTCCAAATGGGAATTTATGGGAATATCAGGATGTATTCAGTTGGTCCCCCCCCCCACAGATATCCATATCCTTGAATATGTGAAATTAAATGTTGAACAGTTGTTTTAGATTTTATCTGCAGTCTTAGATGTAGCAATGATCTCCAGAGATTTCTATCACCTTAAAATTAAAAAACCTGAACCATTAGCCCACTGCATTGATGATATAATGCATATTTGCATGTTAGAAAGCCAGAATAATTAAATAAATTAGTAAGACTTATATGAAATAAACAGTTAAATATAAATCTGACCAAATTCAAGGGTATTTTAATATCAATAAAGTTTCTAGTTCTTTGATTCGGAATATATTGATATTTATTTACCAAGGTGAATTGAAAGATTCTGCCATTCCTACTGCTTACTATGAAAAAGTCTGAAAATATTTTTAGGCATCTTTTGATTTTGGAGGGTAAATATACCATATTTTTATAGACTATATTGCCCTATATTCTGCATGTATCTGTGTACTGCTCCTATCTACCTTTATGTGACTTTAGATAATATTTCTAATATTTAAGGCAGCAATGAAATGAATTTTTAAGTGGATTTATAACTTACTGTGTCTGGGGCCTTTTTGGAAAAAACAAAGTAAATGAAAATAAAAATAAAACAATTCCAGAGAAATAAGCATTACCTTAATTGTTACAAACTAATTTACTCTTAATGACTGAGCAAGACTGAAACAAAAACTTCCAAAGAAAAATCTCTTCTCCAAGGACAACAATCTGCTCCTCTGGGTTACTCCAATTATAGCTTACAATGGTCACATATTTGTGTTGTTGTTGTTCTCCCTGATGACAAGGAGCCACTGTTCTCTTATAGTTTCTGTGCCCTGACGTTCCGTCCTGCAGTGTTTTACTTTGCTGTCTCCTAGAGTTTACCTCACGTTTCAAGAAAGAGTTTACTTACTGGAGCTCTTTGTGAGTCTAGAGAAGTGAAAATTCTCTGTAAAACTAAAAGCACTGAATTCCTTTATATTTGATTCCTGCCTGTGAGGAAATCAGACATAACTGTGGAATGGGTAGTGCAATATATAAAACGTTATTCCCTATCAGCAAGGATATGGGCTTGGAAAGTTCCCATGAATGGCAAATTTCTATTCGTAACATACTGAGAACATCATTTTCCTGACCTTTGTATTTCTTCAGATTCCTGCTTAAAATTATTCTTCTTGTGTTCTCCTTTGCTTCTTTCATTTTACTAATGTCTGTCATACTTTGGTCCCTTAAAATATTTTCCAGACTTTTTATTGTATATCTCTGAATATTTATGACAGAATCTTACATGCCAAATTGAGCATCTTTGGTTGTTTACCTTAACAGTTTTCATTAATTTCAACTGCTGCAGCATTTTTAAACATGATTTTATCAAGATTACTAACTCAGTATTTTCTCCTGGATCTTAAATTCCTTTCACAGCTGTTGCTTCACAAGACCCTCTTCGTCTTTTAATTCTACTGATGTTGACATCATATTTATTTCATCAATAGAAATAAATTTAAATCATATGTATGTTCCTATCATTCTGAAATATGAATTTGGAATCTAAACTTCTGAGTTTGATAACAATATTTCTAATGCACCTATAATGATAGACTAACCATAAAATGAATAAAATAAGAGAAGAAAAATAGTAATAATTCTCAATACAATGAATGACTGCATTATGATATAGAATGATGAAGAAAATGTGGCTCCTAGCTAGAAAGGCCTCAAACTGGAGAAGGATGATTAGGCACGTAAACACACAATTCAAACTGTTATTTACAAACCAGAAATATCCATATCATAATGGAGCCTTGTAGATTAAACATCTATGAAATTTACCTTTTCTTTCTGTCTAATATAGCAAAGTTGTTAACTTGGTTACCTATGTGAGGTTATGGGTCTGTTATAAATATATATAAAATATAGATTCATATTTAAATTTTCCCAACACATAGATTGTATCTCAGGGGGTACATGAATAGAGTACAATAAGGCACATAAGGCCTAAAAAAAAATCACCTCTTCTTTTAGTGACTTGGCAAAAGGAAAATTATTTTGTAAAGGTAAATACGCCAAAACAAGCCAAAATAATACTGGTTTTCAAACGTTTTTGGCTCCAATTGAGAAATGAAGCACTTGTTTGGAGTGGGAAAATTGTAGCAATCCTTTTGGATTGCTTGGACTGAAAAGCAAACCCACCCAAATCTTGCTGGGATCCAGAACCTGGAACCAGGGAAGTGTGCACTGATTTTAGTAAAGCCAGACATTTCAACTACTTTAGGGTCTACACTTTTTGTGTTGGAGTCTCAAAAGACAATGTGTATACAAATCACTGAAAAGATCGTATTGCCTTAGAAGTATGGACTAATAAACTCAGGTATGAACATATTGTGTAGAGTGTCCCACTGTAGGGGAAGCATCTTTAGTGGTGTTTGTCTTCTCTAACTCACCACACTGACCTATGCTGGCAGTTGGATCTGCAGGATTTAGCTCTGTGGGGCTATGATTTTCTGGTCAAAGATAGGAAGACCACATACAACAATAATACTGTGTGTCATGAGTAAACAATTGCTGCAGCAACTATAGTACAATGATGGACAATAGGGATTTTTCTCTCTTTTCTGTAGTAAATTTGAAAACTTTTAGTTGTATATGTCCCTAAGAAGAAGAAACTCAGCTTTACAATAGTGTTTTTTTCCCCCCTAGATAGATTTTTATGCTTAAAGTCGCAATGAACTGGAGCCATTTAGGCTAGGTACGTATACATAAAATCAAGAAATTAATGCACGCCTGTGAATACTGTATTCTCTTAGGAAAAGCTTCACAGCTTTTATGTCTGGCCAGTTATGAATAATTTATGGAAGATTTGACAAGTGAGTATGACGGTAAAGAGTAAAGCGTATGCTAGTAGAGAGAAGGAAAACTTCAGCAAATGCATTAAGGTATGAAACAGCATGTTAAATTCAGGGAGTTAGGGGTTTAGTAGAGATAAGGTAAACACTTCATAATGACAATAAATATATTTGCTGAATAACCATAGCGCAAAAGCAGTTTCAAGCAAAGAATAAAGGGAGCATTAGTAAATATGTAGTGAATAAATGAAAAAAAATTACTACATAAATTGTAAAGTGAGGCAAGGGTGCATCATGTAAAAAAATAAAAGAAAGTTAATTTATGAAGTTTCTTGAGGCCATATTAAGACAATTTGGCTTTACCTTATAGTAATAAATTGTTGAGCTGAGATCATGGAAGTGTGCGGATTTGTCTCAAGTTTTCTATGAGGACAGTATAGATATTATTGTGGAGAAACACAATTGCAACACAACTAAGTGCAAATTCTTCTTACAAATTAACACTTGGTTATGTTTCACAAAAAGAAGTTGATTGGAGATATGTTTTATTTAAAATTTTAGAAATGTCACAAAAATAAAAATCACTTAAGGATCATCTTGTCACATATTTAAATTCTTCAAATGAAAGTGAAATTTAAAATAATGTAATCACAACTTAAAGTGTTTGGAATAACTTCATTTAGCACAACATTAATTTTCTCATCTTATGATCTCAATTACATTTCCATTGCAAATAGCTCTACCTTGATGATTTCTAATCAATTTTATATTTATATTGTGATAACAAAAATTTCTGCTTTGATGACTAAATCACTTAATGAAATAATTTCACTACATAAATTTACATAATTGCTCTGACCAAAATATATTTGTATATACACCTAGGAAAAATATATTTTGAATGATAAACCCATTTTATTATCATGTTTTATATTTGCAAACTCTAATTTATCAAAACTGATTAGGAAATAACATATATGTATAAACAGACACACACAATGAGCTTGTGCATGAATAGGAAATTTATATGAATTAAAGTTAGTTAAATATATTTAATGTATAAGTTTTCCATGTAAAGTTCAGTCTTTAGGACTTTGGCATTGAAGGAAAAAATTTCAAATTCAGGTTCTAAGTACACTCATAAACAGTAGGTATAATATGCCTTAGAACTGATGGTAATAAAAAAATATCACCGTGATGGAATGAAATTCTTATAATTATATGTGAATAGTAGTTACTATTTATAGCTTGCTAGCAGAAGAAAAAGTCTTTTAAGTTCAATATAATGATTAATCACCATAGATAATTAAACAGGAAATAAATTAGTGATATTCAATAATAGTAGTATATTAGGACTATTTTATAACTCACATTTATTCATGAAGCAAAACTGTCTCAAAAGTAATAAGTAATTTTCTAGAATTTTGATGATTTTTTGTTACTCTTGATAAAAGACAGGGATTTGATTTTTAAGTAGATATAGATATGCCACTTATTTTTTAAAAGGCAACTTTCTTAATATCTAACTTCAAAATTAATGCTATTTTGTTGTAACTTACTTTCTAAAATTAAAAATCAAAGAATATTTTGTTATTTTTAACTTACAGTATACTTGAGAACAAATATTTTCCAAGTATATGATTTTAATTAAATCTCCATGGAAACTAAACATAATTAAAGGAGGAAACTAAAATAATAAGTAGCTCATTTTGACCAAATGTAGTAATCCTATAACATTCCTTAACTTCATAAAACTATGGTGACTCTGTTAGTAATTTTGTAAAGCCATTAGCATTCTTTAGTGTATTAATTTCTGAAATATCTTAATATACAGAAGGATTTTTGACACATTGATGTAGATATTAAAGTCTATAAAATATAAATTTGCTATACATTAATGACAGATTGCAGATAAACTTTTTTATCATTATAACATAAATTGTGATTTTATAGTGAGTTTGTGACATTTCTGTGCTTTTATCTACATTAGTGCCTATACAAATACCTTTCATCATTATGTTATGCCTGTGAAACTTAATAGTATCTGAATTATATGAGATATTTTACTTAAATTTGTACATAATATTGTATTTCTAGTAACTGAGACAAAATTGCTGACACTCAATAATGAAAGGAGAGCTTTATTTTGGCTCAGGGTTCAGAGGGTTTAGTGCAAGGGTGATTGGCCCCAAAGGAGAAATGACATGCTGGAAGAACCTAGCAAATAAAACCTACTCAACCATGGCAGCTAGGAGCAAAAGTGGAAACAGAAATGCTAAGGAAAAGAAACATCTTTACAGGTCATTCCCCAATATCCCCCCTTCAAGTAGGCCCTATTTCCAAACTGTGCATTTAGCTATCAAACTCATCAATGGATGAATCAACTGATGAGTATAATTCTCCCACGACCCAGTCACCTGGCAAGAACATGAGACTTTGGGTGACGTTTTGTATCTAAACCATAACATTCTACCCCTGGCCCCCAAAGTGTGACATGCATTCAATCCATCTCTAAAAGTCACTAAAATCTTAAGAGTTTTAGCATTTTTTAAAAGTCCAAGTACAAAATCTCTTCTGAAACTCAAAGCAAACTCTTAGTTATGAGCCCATGGAAAAATCGAAACTTTCACACACCCAACAAACAATAGCATATGAGGTAAACACTCCCAATCTAAAAGGGAAAAATAGAGGAGTAGACAGAAAACAGACCTAAAGAAGACTAAAACTCAGCAGGACAAACATTAAATCTTGTCATTAAATGTCAGCACCCACAGAATTGTGTGGTGAGATGTGAGCTTCAAAGGGGTTATGCAACACACCCCTTATGGCCTTGATGGTACAGCTCATATAGCTTCCTTCTTGGCATGCCTCAGCTCGGTGTCTGCAGCTTTCCTCAGCTGACTTGGTAAAATTCTTAGTCTCTCCAATGTCCTGAGTCTCCAATGTCCTGCTACTCCAGCTTTACATTAACAGCTTCATGTGTTGCCTTCTCAGGGGCACATTGGTTGATTGGCCTGCCATGTCTTCCTTTGAAATATGGGTGTAAGATTTTATGATGCCACAATTCTTGAATTCTGTATGCCTTAAAAACCAGCACCATGTGGATGACACCAGGATCTGTTGCCTGCTGGAACAGAAGCCTGACCTGCACGGACCATGACGTGCATGTGTAAATTTAGAGCTACACTTTCTTAGGAAGTCTTGAATGAGCTGGGAGCCCACTAGCTCTTTTCTCAAAACAAAATCTTTGAAAGGAGTTTAACATTTGAGATCTTTGAGTCTGTGATAGTGGGGTCTGGATAATTACTGACGTGCCCTCAACCATCTTTCCTACTGTCCTGGTGGAAAATACTTTTTGCTTTGTTTTGTTTTGTTTTGTTTGTAATGACATCAATATTTTCAGCAACCATCCTCGGCTAGGCCCCAAATTTACATATATTTTCTTTCTGGGAAAATTGCAATTTTTTTTTTATATTTTGAGGCTCTGCTTTTGCTCTTGATTCTCATTACAGATCTGGCTTAAAAAACAACCAGCAGTATTCATACCACAGCCTGAATATTGGTCTATCATGAAATTTTCTCTGCCAAATTAATTAGTTTTCCATCTTTAAATTTAGCCTCATACAAAATCTAAGGACATAAGCAAAATATAGACAAACTCTTGGCCAGAATGTGAAATGAATTGTCCCTAATCCAATTTCCAATAGATTTCTCATTCATATCTGAAACCTGCTAAGTCCAGCCCTTATGCATTCCTGTTAGTATTCTGCTCTACTGAGTTCTGACAAGTATTGCCTATCAAGCACTGATTACATTTTAGGGCTTCTCATCTTGAATCTCCAAGATTTTTAAAATTCCTCTGACAAATTCCAAAAGTATCTGAACCATGTGGTCAGGTGCAGTCACAGTAATAACCCTAATCTCAGTACCAATTTTCTGTATTAGTCGTGTTCCTATCTTTGGCACAAAATACTTGATGCATGACATAGAGGAAAAGATGTTTATTTTGGTTTATGGTTTCAGATGTTTCAGTCCATTGTTGGCAGGCTCAAAGCAGAAACAGACGGTGGAAGGGTATGACAGACAAAAGCTATTCAACCCCATGACAGACAAAAAATAGAGAGAGAAAGAAAAAGATGAGGACAAGAACATACCCTTCCAGTAACTACAGTGACTCATCACTTAGGTCACATCCTAATAGCACATTCAGCTATCAGCTGAACAATGGATTAATCCATTTCAGAGTGTAAAACTCCATGATTTAATCACATTCCAAAAGCCTTTTTTCTGAATACATGAGCGTTTTGGGATACATTTTTAGATATAATTCATAACAAATATTGATGTCAAAAGGTAAGTTTTAAAATATTAGGTGATATTTTAATTTGACATAAAAGAATATAAAAAAAACAAAATAGAGCAATACCTGGGTTCATGAACAAACCATTGAGTTCACAAAGTGTTTGACAAAATTCTACTTCTGTTCACAAACTCCACAGCAAGTGACAAACACGACCATGGCCATCTTACCCACACAAACACGAAAACAGCCACCTTTCTCTAAAGTGTAAAACTAATTAAGTTTGTAAACCAAGGTACCACTGTACCTTGAGAAAATGTTTTAAATGGAAAATGTATTGAAATAAAATTAAAATACAAATCATTTTTTCTACCTTAATCTGTATTCATAAATCTGACATCAAATCAGACTTTCTGAAAATAATGACTTAAATATTTAATCATATTTGTTATATAAAATATGTTTTGGGAAATTTATGTCAAATTCTATGAAACACCCAAAGTAGGTAGACATTTTAATGGATTTTAGGTGAATTATGGATCAAAAATGTTTAAATATTCCCTTTTTCCTATCACAAAATGTGACTTAATTTTCTTCTTTAATTCATATTGATTTAAATAATTTTATCCAGATATGTAGCTCTTGTTTATCTTTAAACCTTGTGAAGGAAATGCATCTCCCTTTATATTCTATTTTCTTTTTTGTTGAAAATTAACAATACATACATATGTGTGTGTATTATTTTATCTAAACATCTTGCTTCTGACCTGACCCTGTCCCAACACCGCACTCAGCCTGAGCTCCACAGTGGAGAAGAACAGTGCCTCACGATCCAACCACCGTCTAACAGCCCACTTCTTAACACATGAAGCTTCGTGAGGGAGTTTCACATCTAAACCACAACACGTGGTTGCTATTTTCTCATTTGAGTCAACAGAAATTTTTTTTTTGCTTAAATAATTTTATTGGTACATTTTAGGTATACAATACATTTACATTTATCACCTGTGCATGATGTATCTTGGTTCTTATTTTTTCCCCATTCCTAGCCCTCCCTTCACCCCCTCCACCCTTCCCTATTTACAAAGACTTTATTTCCATTTTTTTTCTTTTCTCAGAATTTTTTCTTTCCCCTTCTTTGCTTTCCCCTTCCCCTCCCACTTTCCCTACCCCTTTGGACCTTTTCTTCCTATTTCAAAGTGTAAATAAGGATTAAAATGAGTCAACAGAAATATTTGAAACATGTTTTGTTTTTAAATTATTCTTATATTTGTTTATAATATTTAATTAAAATCACACTTTAAAAATAGTTTCAGTAGATGATGTTCTTTATCTCAACTCCAAAGTAAAGACTGTAAGATTAACATAATCTATTTTTGGATTATTTGGAAGAGTTAGCCTCCATGTCTATGTGGGCATGATGTTTTCTTTGTTGGAAGATATTTAAATCCTCAGGCAAAGTAAAATTATTATAATACTGTTTAGTTTTCTGTTTTACACATTTTTATCAATATATTTGAAGAAATTACATTTTAGGTAATTATATAAAAATTTGTTTGCAAAAGATTTTTATAAAATTCATACCCAATATTTCTAATGTCTGCACAGTTGAATGTAATCTTATGCATCAGTATATATCTATATAACTTATAGGTTTCATTTCTTTAATTATTGATGTATCCCTTCCTTTTTTATTTTTAAATATTATTTTGTCATATGTATGTATTTTTGTTTTTGCTTTGTGGAGAAAACATTTTATTTTTGTTACAAGCACATCAGGATTCTACCAAGCAGCAGTCAATAGAATGTATATAGATTAAGTGGATGATACATAGGTTTATTTTATTGAATTTCTTGTTGCAAACGTGGAGGCTAATCAATCTCAAGATATACAGCTGACAAACTAGTAAGCCAGAAAAATCATAGGGTAATTGTGGTTCAAAAATTAAAACAGAAACAATTAAAAAACTCTTATATTCATGTCAACATTTTTAGTATGGTCAGTATTTACAAATATCTTACATGTGCTTGGAAATAATATATATCTTAACTTATTCATATAGTTCATTAATGTTTATGGCTAAGATAAGATTTATGCTTTAAAAGCTGGTTTTTGCTTCATTTGTTTGTTTGCTTGACCTACTAATTTCAGAGAAAGTATATACAAGCCTCCAAACATTGCATAATTTTTAACATCTCCTTAAATATATTTATTGAGACTGTTAAACATGAAGTTGGAAGATATTATATATTTATATTCAGTGAAGTTATTCTAAACTCATTTGAGTATATTACTGTTTTATGACTTGCAATTAAGTCAATAATAATCAACAGATGGTAAAAACTTTTGCCTAATAAATTAATGGGAAATCTTATGGCCATAAGGTGTCACACACATACTTCCTAGAATTTATGTTTTCTTCAGGAAGGAAAAATAAAACTCTAACACAGAAGAATCATGTTGTTCCCTGAATTAACTGATTAATCTTAACATAGTTCCTGAGCTAAACAGGATCACATAAGTATTCAATAACTGTAATTGTTGACACAAAATAACTCTACAGCCCTGATGTTTACCTACAGTCTTCAGTCATAGACTCTTTAGGTGAATCTTTTTAGATGAAACTTTTTTGGCTTATCCATTCTGTTAGATATATTAAACAATAGTTTAGCATAAATGTAGCATAATTTTATTTGCACAACATTCAAAATAAGTTAAATTCTGAAAGATTGGCAGTATATCTTATCTTGTACAGAGCCTATATAAATTTATTTAAATTGAGCCTCATTTGATGACTAGAAATTAATATACAGAAAGGTTAGTTGTGCAAGGATACACAATTGAATATAATGGAAATGAGTTTTAGCAACAATCTGACTCCAAAGTCTTTGCTATTGTACTTAATCATTACTTCTCTCAAATGAACAGGAAGAGTGAGGTTAATATTTGCCTGGAAGTGACATTAATATTTGCTCTTATATCTGGTTCTTTTTGAATTTTTGTCTTTTTCTAAATGTCCACACTAAATAATAATTCTAAATCCCCGTTGCTATAGTTTATCACTGTACTTTTTGTCATAAAATTTCCAAATTATATTATAAATATTGACAGCCATCTCAAACTCTTCAGCCTATAGACAAATTATAAATAATTGCCAAAATGTCATTCTTAAGAACAGAAAGAACCCATGGATTGTATCTGTTATGGTTTGGATGTGCTTTGTTCCTGAAAGGTTTATGTGATAGAAAATTGGTCCATAGTCTAGTACAGTGGTGGTGAACCTTTTAAATACCATGTGCCCAAACTGCTTGTGATATCATCGCCTGGTGCTGGCACTCCTTTCAGAGCATGCACATGGCCCCTGTGCATGCTGTGACCCAATGCTGGGCTGCTGGGCCGATGCTGGGGTGACGCAGCTCCCAGGTGAGAGTGAGTGCTCTGTAGGCCCACTGCAGCACGTGTGCATAGGTTCACCACCATGGTCTAGTAGTACTGACAGAGAAATTTTAAGAAGTTGTGTCTAATTGAAGGTGGTTAGAGCATTGAGGACACTGTCCTTGCAAGAGATTACTCCTGGTCTTACACAGTACATATGAGAATGAGTGGTTATGACCAGAGCAAAACTGTCCCTTTCCCAGTGTCTGACATCCTGTCCTCCATGCAGTGATACAGTGAGGAGGCTCTCACCAGAAGCCAGATTTGTGGGGCCACCAAATATTGTGGACTCACCACCCTCAAACTGTGAAGTAGTGACTTTCTTTCCATTAAAGTGTTTTGTTGTAGCAAACAAATTAGAATTATTTTGCTGTCGATTATGTTTTGTTTCTGGAATTCCAGAACACAAAGTAACACATTTATTTATCCATATGATTATAAATTATTATTTGCATTCAAAGTGTCATGTTTATAAACCCAAGAAATTTGTAGACAAATCAAAATAATGTTATTTGCTCTGAAAATGAAGAGCACATTAAGAAAATTAAATAACTTTTTAACTAATTAAAATCTTAGAATAGTTTATACTTTGCTTCTTCCTTATCATCTACACATAATTTCCTTTGTCTATTTTCCAAAACTAAACTACCCCAATAATATGCTTTTTCTATACCAGAGATCAAGTTAAGAACATCTTTTTTTAAAAAGTAATTATAATTGCAGTAATAGCAGCATTACCTCAATACTTGTATGCAGGTATGTATTTTACATGTTGATAATTCAACAGTATTATATTGTTTATCTCATTTAATAAACATTACATTTATTTTCAGAAGGTATTATTTCCATTTCATTAAATAACAGTATAAAACAGTATGTAATTTTATTATGTTCAGACAATAAATGTAATGTACTTTAAACTATACATGCTTACTTGTCTTCTCATAATTATTAACTAGGAAAGGTTGAATATTAAAATTCAGTCACCAAAATCCATTCTCTAAATGCAGAAACTATTCTTTCCCCTGAAAAAAATTCTTGTATTATTTTGGGCATAGAACTGAGAAAGTACTAAAAGAGTGCTCTAAAGGGAAGCTATAACATGACAAACCTGAGAACTTAGCAAAGGCAAATCTCTTTTACACCTTTAAACTAGAAACATCAAAAGCATCTGGAAATTGAATTTTCACAGTAGGGGCTGGAAAGGAAAAGTAAGAGCATAATGATATAGAACTTAATTATCATAATTCACCCCAGGTGTTGAAATGCTCAGAAAAGATATACTAATGATGAGTATCAAACCTTGCATTCAGACATTGCCAAAGATAAAGTGTCTTGATTAAAAATCATGCATATTATATAAGTTAGATAAAATAAAGCAATGGTAATTTTTGCCAAGTATTCTTATTTCACTTTGATACGGACCAAAAATGAAATCTTATATCATTACATGCATTCTAATCTGTTTAAAGAGATAAGGTACTTTTAAATCACTAAAAGGTTCATAACAATTGCCAAAAGATATTTTCAACATTCAGCAGCAATTGTACATAATATATAGTACTTTATGATAATATTTTATTATTCTCACTGAGATTGTTGGTTTTTATAAGTACAGATAAACATGACATGAATAATATATATACAGCAAGTGCCAAAAATATTCAGATTCACTAATTTTAAGAAATTGTGATTTGAGGAAATAAAAATGGTTTAAGGAAATGATATCTTCATTGTGAAATTAGGAAGTCCCAACAGTCTAAATAACTTGGAATTTGACATTTTAAAATTCATATGGAAACAAGAGAGGAAAAATAAATAAATAGGTATATAGATATTTGAAATTTCCAATAATGTAGGTAACTGGAATTAATATTTCCTACTATTTCACTGAAAAACAGTCACACATGGACTAAGAGAGAAAATATAAAATACTTTGAAATAATAGCTTGTTCTGATTATGAATGCAAAAATGAATATAGTTTCTCTTAAAAGATCCTCCCAAAATAGTGTTAGAAATAAACTAATATACAAATACACTAATAATAATAGAAATCTAAATTAATTTCTTATATGATATAGAAATTTTTATGCTAAATATAAGACATGCTGTTCTCCAGTCAGTTTGGGGAAAAAAAATAAGCAGAAAAGCAACAATGCTCAAAAAAGTAAGTTTATATTGAAAGGAATAATTCATCCTTGCCAATGTTGTTCTGGTGACCCTGTGCAGTTCCACAAGTACTGAAAAACCTTTGAAGATGAAAAAGTCTTAAATACATAAGAAGGTATGCCTTGTAAATAAATGGCAAGAACTAATAGAGTCAGATATTAATTTTTCTCAGAATGATCTGTATTATAAAAAAACTAAATCTGAAAACCTTTTTGTGAAAATTTAAAAGTTTATTCTTATATTTATGTAGAAATATAAATATATAGACTAGGCACTATGCGTTTACAGAAAAAAAACAGCAGGGGACTCACTGTCAATTGAATTGTTACAAACTATAATACTTAAGGAAGTGTGTTGTGGGGGAAATGGGATACTAGTTGGCCAATATAAAATGGTAGAAGGATAAGAAGTAGACCTGCTAATCTTCATGTCAGGTGCTATGGTTTGAAAGTTTGTGTCCCTACAAATTTCATGTTTAAACTTAATCCCCAAAGAAACTGTGTCAAGAGGTAGAATCTTTGGTTGATTAGGTCAGGAGGGCTCCAGTTTTATGGGTGGAATTAGTGGGGTGGAAGTGGTGGGTGTGCCACATTTCCCCTTTTGCCTTTTATACCTTCTGTCCTGTGAGAACACAGTGTCCCCTCCAGAGAGCATATCAAGATGGTGTCTTCTCAGAAACAGAGACCAAACCCTCATCAAATATTGAGTTCACTATGCCTTGATCTTGGAATTCAGCCTCCACAACTGTAAGAAACGAATTTATGTTTGTTATGGTTTGGGTTTTAAATGTCCCCCTAAGGCCACATGTTGGAGTCTTGGTCCCCAGCTGATATTCCTGTTAGGAGGTGTTGGAACTTTTAAGGCTCTTCCACTGGGCCTGGTAGAAGGAAATGAAGTTACTGAGGGCTTTCCCCGAAGGAGACGTTGGAACCTAAGCCCCTTCTATCTTTTTGCTTCTCAGTGGCTATGAGTTGAGTAGCTTTGCTCCAACCACATTTTCCCCATCAAAATAGTCTGCCTCATTACAGGCTCCAAAGTGAAGAAGCTGGCTCAGCATGGACCAAAATGTCTGAAACTATTAGCCAAATTATATAGATAGATAAATAAATAAATAAATAAATCTTCTTCCTTATGAATTAATTTTCTAGGTGTAAGACCGTGGGCCTTACCAAACACTCCGAGGAGCTGACTGCAGTGAAGCACACCCGGGGATCCCAGCGGTGCCTCCAAAATGTAAGACCGTGGGCCTTACCAAACGCTCCGAGGAGCTGACTGCAGCGAAGAACACCCGGGAGGGAACACACCGGACAAGTTGGAAAGTAAAACAGACCTTTATTAGTCTGGCCAGACGGCACTCCCAAAGCAAAATAGCTTAGAGAGGCAACTGGCTCAGAGTCTGGGGCTGTTTTTATAGGGGGTTGAGGGGGAGGTTAACATGTAGATTTAAGAGAAAAGAAACAAGGGTTAGTGGTCGACTGTCCCATACTGATGGTCGGCAGACACATTGATGGATTGTCCTACAGATAGTGGGTCCAGGAACGTCCGTTCTCCGGGCAAACAAGGAGTTGAGTAATTTACCTTTAAAACTCTATGTCTGTTACAAATTTTATCTAGCTTCCCAGAACTAACAAGCTTCTTAATCATTAGCTCACATTTAATTGCAGTCAGGGTTACAAGAATTCTAAGATTACAAGGTTTTGCAGTTCCACACTAGGTACTTTGTTATAACAACAGAAAGCTTCTGAATGCAGTTTATTTCATAAATGACCATTCTCAGGTGTTTTGTTATAGCAGCAGCAGAAGACTAAGATATAAAATCATATAATTTATGACATGGAAATATATGGGAAAATGGTATTTTTTATAACCAATGATGGTGGTTCAATTTAATGTCCATTTAAACAAAAACAGATCACTACACCTTTATAGTATTCACAAATATGTCTTTCTACTGATAGCCTACTTGTTTGTTTCATGAATTTCCCAGAGAGACATACAAGAAATATTCGCCTCTGAATTGAGAGAGTGTCAACAACCCAAAGAAGGACTCACTGGTGGGTAAATAGGGCAACTTACAGAACAGTGGACAATATACAGTATAGGTTTCAGCACTGAAGTCACCAGCCTTTCTTAGCTAAGCTTTTGGTTTTACAGGGCTGTAACTAATGCAGTAAAAAGTAGAAGGAAAGACAGGAGTAGTAGGAGCTCCACAGGTCTCAGTAAGTACAGTGCAGGCAAGTGGTGGATGACTGTGTTAGGCCGCAGACGCTGAAGGAGGCCCACTGGACAGCTCAACAATGGCCTGCCTGCAGATGGAATTGCATGGACTAGGACTGGAGGATTATTCTGTCTACAATGTGAGTTCACATTTAAATATGCTGTTCGACAGATTAAAGTGCACTTTAGGCTGCATTATGAATTTGAACTATGAGGAATACAAAGCAATTTTCTTAAGGAAATTATGACATATTTTATGTTACTGCTGCCAATTCTTTTATTTTCACTTAAATATGCTTTCTCTGTGTGTTTCTATTCCTTTATTTTTAAACATTGTATGCCATTTTATCTGGTGTCTTGCCTCTTTGTTTTTTGTAGTTTCCCCAAAATTCTTTCTCAGTGTAACATTTCTTATGAGCTTAATTTGAATTTAAGTCTCACTAAGCATCCTTTATAAAACAGTGGTGGGAAGTTGGAAAAAGGCAGGCAAAAATTAGTTAGAATGCCTAAATTATATTTAGGTAGATGTTGGATTTTTGAAACTGATCAACAAGTCATTGTCAGTATTTTTAATCTGCAATTCCATGTATCTATCTAACATTCTCATTTCTTTCCACAACTTTTTTGGCTTTTGAGATGTTTATTTATTTGGTGACATGACCTTCTTTCTAAAATTTCAGGGTGTTGGCAGTTTGGTCTCTTTAGAGTAAATATGATTTTTCACTGGGTAGATGAGCAGGGTACCCTCAGTTCTATACCTGCTTGTCACTCTCCTTTGACTTTAGCAGCAATCCCATTTTCTTCTTTTGTGCACCCTCACTCTCTATAACCGATACCATTAGCTGTTCTGACTCTGACTTTCCATGCATGGGGTCCAAACAACTGCACAGTAATGACATTGAACAGCTCCCTCAAAAGCACTATCAGAGCTTTAGTTGGCCACACCTCTAAGTGCTAGCAACATTCTGGTTCTCTATGTACGCAGTGTCAACCACGTACGTTCACTTCATGAAAATGTCTCTCAGACTGTGTTCTTCTCCGTGTATGTGCTCTAATTTAACAATAATGTGTCATAAAATATAAGAACTAAAATAAAAATGAGATACTACAAAGATGAAAAATCATACTGAGAATATTGCCTTCACATGTGTAGAAAATTTCTAGAATAAGAATACATTTCTTGGAGCCTTTTGCCTTTGGTGGACTGGATAATTCATAGTTATTATTCTTGTTTTTGTGCTCTTTGACATATTAAAAGGTGTTTCTTTCCTTTAAAATCAAAAATGCCAATTTTAAATATCTAATTTATGTGCTGAAATTTAATTTATTTAAAATAATAAAAAATGGACATATACTTTACCTATGAGTATAAATAATTGATGCATTGATTTTGTATGTTCTCTCGATCCCTTACACACATACACAATATTGTATGCGTTCAAAGTTATTGTAATTAATGTCAGCATTATAAGTGTAGCTCTTTTGGCTAAAATATGAGCTAATTTCATAAAATCTACAAATGTATTTGAAAAAGTCAAGCAGGCTGTGATGAGTCTGTGTTTGGTTTTCTTATGGACAATAGCTATGATAAAATTTAAATAGTAACTGTTAGGCAGGTATATAGATAAAGGATATACACATTCTTAATGTTATTTTAAGTATTTAATGATTTCTGATTTCTGGGATATTACTATTACAAAAGCAAAGTGCAAACCCTCAAAGATCAAACATAGTTATAATAAAAAGTCAATAAAATATTTCAGCTACAATTTGCAGGGCATATGAGCAATTTCAGTTATGTTATTTTATTATTGTGAAAAAATCAAAACATAATTCTAATATTTCTTCAGAGACACATTGGATAACTAAAACAAAACTGAAACTTTATTTTTACACTTCTGAATTTGCTTATAATCAATATTGCTAAGTATTTCCTCATATTTTATAATTGTTGAAATCTCTTCTACTGCCTTTCAAGATGACTTTATATCAAAATGATTTTTTGTCTTTTTCTATAGTTTACATATAACACATTAGGAAACAATATATCATTACCTTTCTAGTGTTAATTATAATTTTCTGTTGCTTCTTTTTTACTGATTTCAAGATTTAGCAGGTGAAACCTTTATTTTTTAGAAATCATATCTATAAAATTCTATCAACTTTCATTTTGAATATGGTATCAAAGAGATTCTTGTTTCACATGAGACAAAAATATTCTTATTTAAAATTATCTGGAATAATTTGGATAGTAGTAGAAATATGTCTTTCTTTATGATTTTAAAACAAGTATGAATAATGTCTTCTAGACCTGGTTAAAGTCCTTGATTTCTTTTATTGTAAGATAATAGTTTTAGCTGCTTCCCCCATATCTTTAAGAGTTATAAGAATAATTATGTTTCTTATTCCTCTTTGAATTAGTTTTTAGTGATTTAGGTTTTTAAAGCATTCACATAGTTCCTCTGAAGTTTCAAAGATAGTGGCTTACAGTTGTTAATAACATCATCTTTAAGCTTTTGATAAGTGCAGTAGCGATAGGTATATTACATTTTATTACTGCAGTTTTGCATGGGTGTGTCTTCTTCTTCTTGCTGTATCACATGTTCAAACTTGTGTTATGATCCCCCCACACACACAATGTATTTATTGAATTTTTTCTTTTACTTGTAGGCATTATTTGCTAAAATATTGTTTTTCAATTTTTATTTTTATTAACACATGCTTGCAGTACATAGTGATTACATTTCTCAAGGAGAATTGGTACATGAACATAATATATCCAATTATTTTCATCCTTTCCCTCCTCTCTCAGCCCCCTACCACTTCACTCCATCTCTGTTTTCTTCCTTTTTTACAAAAGATCTATCTTTCTGCTTCCTATTACCTATCTTATATTTTGGCCTTTATTTATATTTTAGGTTTCCTATAGAAGAGAGACTATGTGTTATTTAATCTTGTGTGTCTGATTTATTTCACTTAAAAATATGATCTCAAGGTGAATCTGTTTTCTTACAAATGACTCAAATTTATCTATATTTATGCCAGAGTAGTACTCCACTGTGTAAGACCAGCACAATTTTATCCACTCATCTGTTGATAGATATATAGACTGCTTCCAATATCTAGCTATTATGAGTTGTGTTGCTATAAACATAGTATACATGTAAGACTGTAATATGGTATCTTTAAGACTTATCAGGATAAAGTTTTAGTTTTTGAGAAACTTCCATATTGACTTCCATAGTGCTTACAGTAGTTTATAATCCCAACAACAATTAGACATGTTCCTTTTTTCCCACAGCCTCATTAGTGTATGTTATTATTTGATTTTATAATGATAGTCATTCTTTCTGGAGTAAGATGGATTATCAGTATTATTTTAATTTACATGTCTCAAATGGTCAGAGATGTTGAACATTTTTTAATGTATTTATTAACCATTTGTACATCCTCTGAGAAGGGTGTATTCATTTAAGAGGACAATTTATTTGATTCAGTTTTTTATTTGGAGTATGATGTTTGAAGATTTTTATATATTCTAGCTATTAGTCTTCTGAGGCAAACCAACAAATATTTTTCCCATTCTACAACTAGTCCCTTGTGATGGATTATGTTTATTGTTATACATATGCTGAATCATCCTTGCTTCCTGGTATGAAACTTACTAGGTCATGATATGCAATCTTTTTTTATAATTTGTTGAATTTTGTTTGTCAGTATCTTGTGGAGGATTTTGTATCTATATTCATTGAAGAAATTGGTCTACAATTTTCTCTTTTGCTTGGATCCTTATATAGTTTGCAATTAGGGGAATATTTACTTCCAGAAAAGACTCTGGGAGTATTCTTTCTCTTTTAATTTCATTAAAGAGCTGAAGTGTGTGTTTGCTTGCATTGGTATATGATAAAAACAGCCCTCTGATGTCTGCTGGATGTAGGCCATGAGGAAGGGCTTCAAGCATACTGTTAGATTTACTGGCAACATTTTCACATTCAGCCTCCTCAAAAAGCCACACTCACCAGGCCTGGTTCCTCACTATAGGAGGCAAGCCCATTGTCCTTTCTAACCTCAGTTTAAACTTATCAGAGAGTCTATGTCTCACCCACACACTCTCTGCAGCTTCCTCCCACTCTTTTCTGTCTTTCACCCAGTCACTGTGGGTGGAAAATGCTGGAGACCTTTAAGTGAAGTTGTTCTCTAGTTGGGGCACCATTTCAAAGGATAAACCCTTTCCCCAAATGGCACCTGATTCAACACTCTCTGGAAACCCACTGCACTGGGATTTATTTTCCAATTTTAGCCTACCATGAAGAAGTCACTTTCCAGCATGAAACTCCACACTGTTTTTGTAGTTTACAATAGCTATCAATTTTTCTAGGGGCTAGCAATGGCCAGGTCAGGACTTTCTCCCTGGGTCTGCTGACCCTCTGAGCTTGACTTCCCTCCCTGGGCAGTGTCCTTTCAGGAATGGGTTGGTCAGTTTGTTGGCACCTCTGCTGCCCCATGCTAAAGAGAAACAAAATGTAGAGCTGGATCAGAGTTAGCTACTGACTAAGACCAGGGCACAAAATTGATGGGTATGGATTTGATCGAGGGTCAATGTGCCTGGCTGCTGCTGTTTCCATTCCCTAAAATATTTTGAAACCACAATTTTGTTTACTACTTTAAGATTCTGGGTTGTTTATAAATGAACATTTTTAATAACAAATTATTTTCATTAAATATTTGATTTCTATTAACTGTATATAACAGATGCAGTTTATATTTAAAAGTCTAATTCTAATTTTTTCTGCTAATTATGATTCATGCTGGCTCACTTTCTTGGTAAAATATGTCATTTTGGAATTTGAACTTATTGTAATATGGAAAACAAGTATTCCCTTGAGATTTAAGAGCCTATCCCTCTCCAATAAGTTTGTGTTTCTTTCTTTTTGTCACTTCAGGGATATCATGGTTCAGAGTACTATTTCAAGTTAGTGGGGTGCAAATCAAATCCCAAACATGCCTCACAGAAAATTTGTTGTTAGAATTTCTCAAGAAAAACTTTTTAAAATTTCCACTCAAAACTAGTATAAGGCAGTCTGCTTTGTTCACATTATCTGCCACAGACAGACACTTGTTTGTTTGCCTCTGCTAGAAACTTTAACATGAATATGTAATTCTCATAGGACAATGAGTTTATTCAGGACTGTCATTTCCCATTCTCCAACTAGCTTCTAGTCATGGCATTAGCTTCTACTCAAGGCTTTCTTTCCCATATTTACAAGACCATGGGAAACATTTTCCCCTAAAACATTATACTAGGCAACCTTACCTCAAAATTGGCCAAATTTTATTTTTGTAGTGTTTTTGTTTAAATTTTCCTCTTTGACACTTATTTCCAAGAGTTCTCTTTCTTATACATTCAGATAGGGTATTAAAATGATCATTAAATTTATTGAGTATTTGTTGAGCTTTTGCAATAGAAAATATCTGGATTATGTATTTTGCAAAATGATCATTGATGAAATTCTGTATCATTTTATAAACTGTAAAACTATAGTAGATATTTTGTGATTACTACAATTTGAATAACTATGTATACTGTCTAACAAGTATACATTGTAAGCACTTAATCTACATTAAAATCTCATTGTTTAGACTTGAACCCTGAGAATTTATACGCACTTGCTGAGTTATTTAAATTGTTTATAAGTGGTCAGGACACATGGCACAATTCATATGGATTACAAAGATTAAATCATATTACTGCTGTGACCGTCACATGGGTAACATCCTTAAGATTTCTTTAAATTTAATATTAAATTGTCCATTCACAAATGGTGATAGCTACCTTAGTAAGAAATTTTATTAAATTCTCATAATACTGTGTAGGGATTATAAGACTAAGGTCTTTAAGACAGATTAAGAAGAGGAAGGTATGCCAACTGATTTCATATTAGTTTACCCAACAAAAGAAATTTTATTACAAAATAAAGACACAAAAAAACAGGTAAATATGAGGATTTTTATGTTTAGAATTGATGAAGAATAAACAGCTGTGTAACAGTGTGATTAGAAGACAAAAGTGTACTATCTGATGGTAAATCTGTGGGAACTTAGCAAGGCTTGTTAGTTGAAATTGTTCCTGGTGTCTCTATTTGTCTTTTTGCCTCTGTGTATAGAAAGTGTAGCTTTTGAATAAGGGTTTTATGATCTGCTTCAGAGGAAAATGGTGGAAGAATATCAGAGAGCTACTCTCCTTAGGTTTTTATCATGTTTCCTGGAAGAAGGGAGAAAGATGAGTGTTATCTTTCTGCTTCTACTCTTTTCTCAAATGTCAAAAGGTTATGATTTTGTAGTGCATGTCCTGAACAGCAACAGTTGCATCATTAACTGGCTCCATGTTCTCACATCCTGATTCTTCAGTGTAACTACCAGGTGATTGAATGTGGTAAGTAAAGGTCTTAATAGAAATTATCTTCCTTGAGCAAGAGATACACACTTGCGCTTTATGAACTTTAGTTTTTCTTTTCTAAATATTGTATAATGAGTATCAAAACATTGACTTTATGACATCTTTAATTGGTAAGAGTGGTGAGACAATTGAGACTGACCTTTTATGAGTATCAAGTTATATAATTTTTGAAACAACATGACCACAGTATTCAAATATGTATCAGTAATCAATAAAAGCTTTTATGTGCTAACATATTAGTGGAAGGAAGTGAGTAAATATTTTCATCATATAGCAAATTACATGTAGTTTCAAATTTAATTAATACTTAATCAAATTCATGTAAATTACGACCCCAAAACTGGCAGCAATAAGTAGTAGCAGGTAGCTTTGGGGAAATTTCTGATTTGCGTATACATGTATATTAACTAATTGGATAATTTTGTATTTGCTTACACTTTCAAAAGTGCTATAACTAAGATTTTCAGGTAAGTTGCTAACTAATTTAGACCATATGTTGGACACCTGGATTCTCATAAAGGAGCAATATATTTTCCTAGATATTTGAAGCAAGTTAATAAGATTTTTTTTCTTAAATTCTTTTATTGGTACATTGTAGGTATACAATACATTTACATTTATCTTCGGGTTCTTGTACCTGTACATGATGTATCTGGTTCTCATTTTTTTCCCCATTACCTGTACGCCCTTCACCCCTCAACCCTTTCCTATTTACAGACTTCATTTCCATTTTTTTTTCTTTTCTCATAATTTTTCTTTCCATTCTTTCCTTTCCCCTTCCCCTCCCACCACCACTACCCCTTTGGACCTTTTCCTATTTCAAAGTATCACTTATTAGTTATTAATCCTTTTAGTCCTTATTTACACTCTCAGTTTCTCACACTAGAAAAACTATTTGGTATTTACACATATGTGTCTTATTTATTTCACTTAAGAGTATGGCCTCAATATACATCAAATTAGCTATGAATGACTCTAGTTTCACATTCTTTATGGCTGAGTAGTATTCCGTTTTATAAAAAAAACACATCTTCTTTATCCAGTTTCCAGTTGATGGGCACTTGGGCTGTTTCCAAGCTTTAGCTAT
>NW_004624813.1:10028034-10044222 GCF_000247695.1 Heterocephalus glaber | reverse complement strand
GGACTGGAAGTCCCATTTGACTCAGCTCTTCCCCTGCTGGGTATCTTCCCGAAAGAATTGAAAGCGTCATACCTCAGTGACATATGCTCACCCATGTTCATAGCAGCACAGTTTGCAATAGCTAAAACTTGGAAGCAGCCCAATTGCCCATCAACTGGAGACTGGATAATGAAAATGTGGATTTTTTTATAAAACTGAGTACTACTTAGCCATAAAAAATGAGAAACTAGAGACATTTATGGCCAAATGGATGCACATTGAGTTGGTATCCTTAAATGAATTAAATAGGACACACATGTTTAAATACCAAATAGTTTCTCTGGTGTGAGAAACTGAAAGTGTACATAAGGACTAAAAGGTATAATAGAAAATGTGAAATAGGAAGAAAAGGGGCAAAGGGGAAGGGGAAGTGGGAAGGGTAGGGGACAGGAAAGAAGGGAATGGAATTAATATGAGAAAATGAAAAAATGGAAACAAAGTCTTTGTGAATAGGGATGGGTGGAGGGGTTGAAAGGAGGGCAGGGGAATGGGGAAAATTAAGAACAAAGATTGATTATGTAAAGGTGCAAACTTCCAATGATGAATGTCATTATATTTTATACCTAAAGTGCACTAATAAAATTAATTAAAACATAAAATAGTAAAAAAAAAAGAAAAAGTCACTAAGAATCTTCCATATTTTAAGACCTTAAGATCTCAATTTTCATGATTTTTCATACATTAATGGTTAGAGCATCTTAAAATTTCTTGTTAAATTGATTTTGAAAGAGGTGACTAAGTCATTAAAAATAACATATTTCTATTTAAGTGTTCATTTATGAGGCTTATTGACATCTTAGTGATTAATGAGGATATGTGCAGATTCAAAAGTTCTTATGATTCTTTTAATACATTAAGAAGCAAGAAATTTTCATAATGAAAATAAATCATATGATAATTTTTATGCACTGTTCCAAGGAAATGCAGGATGAGAGTTACACAGACTATTTGTATGTTTTTTGAAAATATTATATAAGCTATTTTAAATGGAGCCGATAGAGTTCTGGTTTCCAGTGAAAGAACAGGGTCTTTAAGAATGTCTGGGGAAGGGGTGGATGGGTGTGGATGAGCTGAAGGACAAAAGATCAAGACGCCCCCTGTATATGTGCCAATCCCCCAGGATGGATGTGATTATTGTGTATTCCACACATAGACCAATAATAAGACTTAAATAAGATAAATATGTCATCTTCAATGCATGATATATACATATATTCAAATATCACAATAAATTTCATTCATTTGTACAATTAATTTGGGTTTATATTTGTAAAAAACAAACTATGGTCATCTTTAGAATGTTTTTTAGTCAAAAATGCCAGTTATTGTTATCGTTGCTGTACCATGTGAACCCTCTAATCTCCATTCTTTACCATCTACGGTTGTATTTCTCCATCTAGTATAACCCAATGCACAGCTCGTGTGGGGGTCTCACAGAGTTGTTCTGGAACACAGCCTAAGAGTCTGCCATCGCCAAGAGGTTACTTCCCAGCTTTCTCTATTGGAAGATGTTCCCATTGCCCCATTCACAGCCTCACGAAAGTTAACAACACGCTATATTTTATCCCAGCTTCCATTACCAGAGTCTGCATCACTTGCCTGAGGGCTTTGTTTGACATTTAGAAATAAATATAAACCCATCTGTCTACAAACAGCAGGCTGAAAGTGCTACCCAGTAATGATGCTCTGAGCAACAGTGCTCATCTGGTGATAGATGGGAGCAAGTGGGCAAAGATCCAATTTCTCTTGTGCCTTTTGGTGAGATCATTTCAGTTATATTTCCATACTTACCTCTTGATTCCATAAAGGCATTAAACTCTACTTATTTACAGTTTTAATGTGCTAGAGAGAATGCCCTTTGATGTCTGCATTCCCTTTTTTATTCTATGAACACAAAAGAAAAATTTGAAATAATACGTATTTCATTGTTAATATGGTTCATTTAGTAGAGAGTGGAGCTGGTAAGTGGTTAGAAGATTATAAGAAAAGTTCTCATCTGTAAAAAAAGGGAAAAATACCAACATTGAGCATGTACATGACCACAGACACATCTGCGTTTTGAGCTTAAGTAAACTTTACCTCAGATAGAAGTTAATGTATAGTATGGTATAATTTCTGAAGTAAGTCTAGTTCACCAGATTGTATAGAAGTTAGTCATGTTTCCATGACTGTGCACATATATAAATATTACTGCAGCATGTAAAATCTAGATGGAAAAGCATTATCTTAGTTCTCTAATACTAGCATTAAGTGCATCTAAAATATGTGCAGTTCATCTTGGAGGGGTGGTTTTAAAACTCAGTCTAGAAGGCAGCATGCAGATCAGATTAACTCTTTTTCACTCTTTCCAAAATAATATCTCATAAGATATTAGAGCATGAAGCCATATCATTTCAAGTGACAAAATAAACGCAAGAATGAAGACTTCAAACTTCACGTAATGGGAGCAAGTAAGAAATCATTTTTTTTGTATTAAATTCTTTTATTGGTACATTGTAGGTATACAACACAATTACATTTCTCTTTGGGAATTGTACCTTTACATAATGCATCTTGGTTCTTATTTTTTCCCCATTCCTAGCCCTCCCTTCACGCCCTCCACCCTTCCCTATTTACAAAGACTTTATTTCCATTTTTTCCATTTCTCATCATTTTTCCTTTCCCTTCTTTCCTTTCCCCTGCCCCTCCCACTACCCCTACCCATTTGGACCTTTTCTTCCTATTTTACATTATTGATTATTCATTCTAATCATTTTTAAATAAACTTCCTAAGAAAAGTCATCAACTCAACAAATTAGTTTGTTGAATTCAGTTGAGGTTTGAAATTTTCTCCCTGTTATATATTTAGAACACATTGTACAGAGAGCAAGCCAATATCTTTTTTCTTTCTTATTTATTTATTTATTATTTATTTATTTATTTATTTATTTAATTTTCTTTTGAGACAACATCTCACTCTGCAGTCTGGCTGGCTTTGCACTCACTATGCAGCCCAGGCTCGCCTTGAACTTGCAGAGATACTTCTGTCTAAACCTCTTAAATGCGGAATTAGAGGTGTGTGCCACCACATCCAGCCCAAAATATTGTTTTTTAAGAAGTGTAGATAAAATTAATTCAGATAACAAGATGTATACATTACAGTAGCAAAATAATTATAGTGATAATTATTTTGCTGACAGAAACTAACATGTGCAGTTGACCAATGTGATGAAAATTAATCTATTTGATTTCTACATTAATTATTAATTCTTGTGTAAATAGATGATATAAAATAATTCTTGCTTATCCGTCTATCCAATTTTCATTCTTAACGTAAAAATATGTCCTCAAAGAAAATTATAATTTTGAGATTTAAGAAATATCTGCATCTTTTTTCTCATGCTTTTAAACTATTCTCCTTTTAATCTATTAAACATATATTAAAATATTTTTCTTACATTGACCATTTTGTGCTTTCCTTACTCCTTTCATATATGACTTTCTTCCTACACACACTGTGAACTTCTTATGGGTATTAGATATATTTTTTCCTAAGTAAAGTAGAGAAATTTAATATATCTTCTTGAAATTAAAAACTTAAATTGCCATTTAGAAAATTCTTCACTATATCACACTTCATTTATCATTCACCCATTTGTATAGTATTATAAAGCACTGATTTAGGGATATATAAATAATATTGTAAGATATAAAGCATAAATATTATTCAAAATCTGAAGGGGTCATTCTATGGTGTTAAGCAGTGGAAAGAAACATGTTTTGTGTTTACACAGAACATTCTAAGAGCAGTAAATAATAAGGATCTGACAGAATGGAACTAATAAAAGGGACAAGTAGTGTCCCTTTGCTGTGGTACTCAAGATGAGGGAATTTGGAGTACTAATATTGTGTCTATTTGATGCACACATTTTGAAATATATTGTATCTAGTCTACAGAGATGGGATTTAATGAGGGAGACTTTCTAGTATTCAACAATAGTAGAGTCTCCCCTCTTTTCTTAGAAACCTGCCACCAGGGTCTTAAAAGTACAAGCCTCATGGAGAGGTCACAATGCACAAAACTTTTGGTCTCATCAACATTCATGACAGAGGCTCCAGTCAACAACTAAAATAAATGAAAACCACAGAGGTGAGCTGTCTTAAGCACTATAGCCCATTAGAGACACAAAGTAGATACCTGTGACACCAGATGACAATCACATGGGACAAAAGAACCTCCAGTTGTGCTTCATTCAACAAATAAAAACTTGAGAGATAATAAAAGGATTGTTGTTTGACCCATTAAAATTTAGAATGGGTTTGTCATGTGGCACAGATAACCTAAATGGATATTGGTTCCAGAAGTGACAACAAATTGAAACATGTGGCATCAGTTTTGTGACCAGCTTTCAGGTGCAAGTTGGATGGGCCTTGGGATTAGTGGATGCTGAAAGATAAATGAGGGAACCATTATTAGAGGTAAAAGAAAAGGAGGCCCCTGTCATGTATTCTGGCAAACACTATGCCGGCAATTTTTAAAAAGGTATCAATTAAGCTTATAGATTTTAATAATAACATGTCCTACCTTTAAGAGAGAAACACTGTCAGTTAAATTTTGGAAGTAACATGTACTTCATTTGAGCATGCCATCCCATTCATTTGCCTAATTAGCTGAAAGTGTTCTGGTTTTGAGTGGTATGCAGGGAACAGATTCTTTACTGAGTGCAAGCTTCTCTGCCACTTGTCCATATGACCAAGAAGATATGACGTTATTTGAAGTTGGGGAATAACTGGAATATATAGTAATCCTGAGGTTGAATTACACTCTATACTTTTGTGATTTTGGAGTTAATTTGCACTATCCTTTCCAGATAGTTTTGTCTGTGGAGAAGCAGCTTTGTGCTTTCTCTGAGAAGACTAACATTTTATTTCAGGCACCAATTTACCTTGAAATTCAAGATATCAGTCAAACTGGATATAATCTCACCCATAAGCCCATAGCAGCGGTGTGACCAGCAGGAATCAGTCATCAAATGGGTGAGTAAAACATATAAGACTCTGGCAGCTACTGAAAGCACAAGTTGCATGAAAAAGTTAGCAGATCTCTGGGAAGCCTACTGCCTTTATATTGTTGCCCCATCTGATCCAGCATTATGGTCCATGAAGAGTTCCTTGTAGCCAGTTTACATAGGAAAAAAACTTTGGTCTACAAATAATTCAGCACTTGATAGTGAATATCTCCAGTATTAGAGTCCCATCACTGAAAGGTAGCTCTGAACCAGTTTTCAGAGAAAATCCTAACAAGGAGTCACCATTGTTGTTAATTTGTACTAGGAGGAAAAATGACCAGAATTTCAGATCTGTACAGTCCCACAGGCAATGGGTAACATTTTTGCTTGAGAGGTAAAAATCTTAGAAGGAATATAACTAGAAAACTGTTGAAAAACAGTAAAGTGGTATGTAAACAAGTATTTCTAATACTGTATTAGATTCATTTTGTTGGACTTACAAATGAATCCAAGTTTTGAACATTCTCAGGGACTTACTGTAAAGATATCTGTGCTCCATGATAATGCCTCAAAAAAAAATTAAAGTGAATTGTAATAATCAGGTGGACAAGGTGAATAGTATCTTGAATGTTAATTAGTCTTTTCCCAAGTCATCATTCTCCTTGTTTGATGGGCTCATGATTAAAGTAATCATGAGAACAGAGATGGAAGTTACACATGGGCTCCCCAACAAAGACTTCAGCTCACATCCCCCACCCCACAGTCATTGTGTTGTAAGTTTTGAGGTGCCGGAGTTATCTTGTAGAAGTGGTTTCTAGGTCCTTTCTGTTCTGAACAAAGAATTTGTCAAGACAAGCTCAAATGGCAATAAAGTTTTGCATTTATTAAAGATAAAAGAGGCTCTGCAGAGCAAATTGTAAAAAAAGAAGTAAATATACCCTACAGGAAAGCCCAGACTATAGTGAGAGAACACCATAGCACAGAGTTCCCCGTCAACTGTCCTTTTTGTATCTTCCATTCCTCAGGCTGATTTCTGATCTGGGCAATCCTGTCTTAAACCTGGGGCTTTGGGAACTGCTCTGCACATGTCTCCCCGGAGTTTGTAATCAACTTGTCACACCTTCTTTTCTAGCTAGTTTTAGCCACACCCTATTCTCCTGCCTCAGTCATATTGTAAGAACTACAGAGAGCAAAGCCTGCCATGACAGAGACTAATTTTGAGGGAAACTTACACCACCATTCCCCAGAAAGGACATTGTGACCACACTAGGTCAATTCTATAATGGAAGCTGGAGTGATCTCTTCTCACTGAAAAAGATAATTTAGTTTAGATATCATTTTCCTTTCTCAGTTTTGAATATTTCTATCAATTATACATATATAAACTTAATATGTTCTGGTTGTTACTGCATTTCAAAATCTTATTAAATTATGTTTTCTCAATATAATTTTTGTCAGGGAAGTCAGTTTTTATAAAATGCAGTGTGTTAATGAAGTCCTGATTGTGAAATTCACTAATCTTATTAGTTTGTATATTACCCTATGAAATGGTGGAATGATCATTTCCAGAATTAGATATGATACCAAATTGGTGCTGTAACCATAGGGCTGAGATGTCTTCCTTGGCATAGCGTATTCTATGATCAATAATCAAAATGTTGGCTTGATTTTCTCATAATCTTTTTTTTAGATCTAGGATTAGAAAGATGGAACTGGTAGTACTACCTTTCATAATTATAAAATAATACAATTGTTTAAAACTTTGAACCCTGTAATTCAAAAGGTGGTAGACAACCTTTTGAAGGTAACACCACTCAGGCTTATTTTTTTCCTGGTTATTCGAGCAATGTTAAAGCACTTCTGTGGAGAAATTATTGTGTGACATAATTAATATCTCACATCTGTTGGTTTTGAGATATAATGATTATATGAATATAACTAATCCAATAAAGTATATTTTTAAAAATTAGCAGCAAAATCTGACAAATGCAATACATTTTTCTGACTTGGAGGATAGAAGAGGCCATGTGAAAAGGAGATGAGGTGGCCACTGGAAGATGGACCCAGCCTCTGATCAACTCAGGAAATGGGAATCTCAACCCTGAAACAATAAAAAATCATGTTTTTCCTACATGATCACTGACAAAAAATAAGACATTTACTACCATATCCCTGAAACAACCTTTTTGTGTTTCCAAGACTCCTGCTAAGTCAAGGAGACATTTTAGTGGATGAGGAACATAATAAGTATTATGTATGGAACAATGAGAACTGAGAAAACTAGTATTATCTGTAGAAACTGTCTTCCTTTATTCTCTCATTGCTGAGACAAAATACCTGACACCCAAAGTTAAAGGGGAAGAGATTTCTTTGGCTTACAGTTCGTAGAGGGATCAGTCCATAATCAGCTGGCTCCAAAGCAGGGTGGAAGAGGGGCAACAGTTCATGGCAGTGGAAGAGAGCAAAAGCAACAAGAGAGCCATACCAGTATCTTCCTGTCCCTTTTATCCTATTCAGACTTCTTAGGGCTTGTAGCACTCACACCCTTAATCCCAGTGCCTTCAGGCCTAGCCCCACCGTGCATCAACCTCACACTCTAAACTCAACTACCTCTGAAAAAGCATGAGGTTTTGGAGGAGCATCTAAACACAAGCCATAACACTGCCCATATGCTAAGTCAGCTATTTCAGAAAGGCTGGTCACACAGAACAAAGACAGTTATTGATGTCACTGCTATGTGGTTGAATCTATAAAGCCCCTCCCCTGCTGTAGCCAGGTGAGAAACTGAGTACTGTGGATAGTTCATTTCCCAGCCTTTTACCTCTGGGCTTCTCAGTCTATAGTATTTTTAAGTAATCACCCCTTGTGAACTTGCTGAGTGATACTCTTGCTGAGGGAGCATCCTTCATGGGTTTTGATGAGGAATGCTTTTGTTGGGCATGCACCCTCCTGGGATTTTTCCAGGGGTTGGGATTGAAGAGTACTCACCCTTGTAGACATTCTGAGTAGCAGTCTTGGACATGTACACACTTTGGAGCCATTCCTTGTATCAATTAACCCAATGCTTATCATTAGTACCTCTTATTAAGTCCAATAAGTTTTACCTCTCACAAACCACCTTCATATATTTTCTTTTGCCTCTGGGAAACCTACCCCACTGACATAGCAATACTGGGCTGTAGACAACACACTTTGATGAGTTGAAAAAAAGCCTGAACATGTTTCTTTCCCAGGATCCTCTATGTAAGAGTTTGGCTGACACCCGGATTTTAGCATTGGAAAACCTCAAATAGAGAACAGTCAAGCCATGATAGACTTCTCATATACAAACCTGTGATAATAAATGGGTAGTGTAAGTTTCCAACTTTATGGTCATATATTGCACAACAATAGAAACCCAATTCAGAGGTCTTAGTTTCCAAGGGATTAAGTATTGTATGAGGAGTGAGCAATGAATTCACTGAACTGGTGATCATAGCAGTAGAAATAAAATATAAATATACCAAAATAAATAGAAATATAGAATAAAAGATATTAATTTTATAACATCCTAAGTCATATTATTTCTGCTTTTCAATTAATATACACAGGAGTTGTATACTGTACAATGTGCATTGTTGATAGAACTATCAGAGCAGTTTATCTCTGGGTAATTTTTGCTGTAACTTCAGGAGCATTTCTTTTCATTTTCTTTTTTCCTCTCTTTTCTTTTTTTCTTTTTCTTCTCCTCCTTCCTCCTCCTCCCCCTTCTCCTCTTCTTTCTTCTTCTTTTACATATTTTAACTCTAAATTTATTAGCCAAGGAAATGGAAAAAAGATTTTACTGCCCTGATATTTTTAAAGTAATTTTTCCCATAAGAATGATTCTCACTGGGCATAGTGGCATACATCTGTAATCCTTATGTTCTAAGAGGCTGAAACAGGAGTGTTTTAAGTTCAAGATCAACCTGGGCAATTTGGCAATTTAGGAAGAACTTGACTCACAATAATAATGATAAAAGAAGAGCCTGCTATAGATTGTTTCTTCCATCCAAAACTCATGTTAACATTTGGTTGCTTTTGTAGCAGTGATAGGAGGTGTGGTCTTTGGAAACTGATAAATTATGATGACTCCAGCCTTATAGGTGGGATTAGTGCCATTACAAAAGGCCATGTTTGGCCCTCTTTTGTCTCTTTGCCTTGCTTCCTTCTGTCCTGTATGGTCCATCATAGACTTGTGTTTATTATAGTTTACCCTGTCTTATGTTTTCTGTTTATAGTAGTGCAAAAGAGAATGAGAGAGAAATCGGTGTGAAAGAAGTGGGTGTTGCTATAAATGTACCTAAACATGTAAAGTGGTTTTGGAACTGGTGTTAGGGAGACACTAGAATTTGGAGAATTTAGATTGAAAAAGCCTATATTGACCTAACAGAAATTAAAAGTTAATCGGATGAAGGTAGAGAGGTAGAGACCTGTAGAAAAAGTCTAAATGTATTAGAGATTACTTGTGTGGCTGTGATCAGGAAGCTAATAGAAAAGTGAATAGTAAAGAAAATTCTACAGAGATCTCAGACAAAAATGAAAATAAATTACTGGAAACTGGAGGAAAGGCCATCCTTGTTATATAGAGACAAAGAACTTCGCTAAATGGTGCCAGGGCCTTGAGATCAGAAAGGTTTTTAGAGACAGGCCCCATAGGTCACATGGGACTTCAAAATTCCTGTCCTTTCCTGACTCAAATGGCTATTCTCTGTGCTTGGGCTTAGTACCCTACCTGGGCTTACTGGGCTCAGGTGCAGTTTAACCCAATGCTCAAGAAAGTATCAGCCATAAACCACGAAGGAATAAACATAATGCCAATTCTCCAAGCAGAAAGTGCTGAAGCTTCTTCCATGGAGGTGAGGCTGCATCTACCTAGATTTGATGCTGTAGAGAGCATTCACAGCAGCAGGGTTCCATGCAGAGTTCCCACTACACCTAGTGAAGCTGTATGGCAAGGCCAAGCCAGATGCCCCAGCCTGGGTAGCCTGGGATTGCCGTGCATGTGAAATCCCAATTTTAGTATATGTGCTGCTGAAGCGAGCACCGTGCGTGTTGAAATTCCACTTGTGAGACTCGGTGTGTGAGTTCAGCCCATCAGAGCCATAGGCTTGGAGCTACCTGAGGCTTTAGGGGCCAACCAGCAATCCAATGGGGTGAATAGTCAAAGGAGAATATATTTGGGTTTTTGTCTTTTTATCCCTCAGAAGAGAAATTTTAATTTTTGTTAATTTTATTAGTATATTTTAGATACATATAATGATCACATTCATCATCAAGAATTTGTATTTGTGCATAATATATCTTGATTCTTCTTTTTTCCCCCAGTCTCCTCCCCTCCTTTCAACCTCTCTCCCCCTCCTTATTTACAAAAGCTGTTTCCATTTTTTTCCTTCTATTCTCTATTTTTTCTTTTCCCTTCCTCCTTTTCTCTCTTCACGTATCTTCCCAAAAGAATTAAAAGCATCATACCACAGTGATATATTCACACCCATGTTTTATAATAGAACAATTTGTAATAGCTAAATCTTGGAAACAGCCCAAATGCCCATCAATGGATGAATGGATAAAAAAGATGTGATATTTTCATACAATAGAGTATTTCTCTGCCATAAAGAAGGATAAAGGAGGCATTTATAGGTAAATGGGTCCACCTTGAGACCCATACTCTTAAGTGAAATAGATTGGACAAGTATGTTTAAATATCGCATTGTTTCTCTGGTGTGAGAAAGAGAAAGTGTAAATAAGGGCCAAAATATATAACAGATATTGGGAAATGGGAAGAGAGTGTTAAAATGAAAAAGAGAACAGGGAGGGAGAAAGGGGAAATGAAAGAAGGAACAAGAAAAAAAGAATAGAAGGAAAAAATGGAAAAAAAGCTTTTGTAAAGAAGGAGAGGGAGAGGGATCAAAGGGAGGGATGGAAAAAAAAAGAAGCATGATATATCATGTATAGGTACAAATTTCCTATGATGAATGTTATCATTATGTATCTCTAAACTGTACAAATAGAAGTTTTGCTTCAAAAATAGTTTAATAGAATTTTATCCAGAATTTATATATTGCCAAAAATAAGACATAAACTTTAGTATACAATCACTTCTTTTTTCTTCCTTTTGTGTTTTCTCTTCTGTTATTTTAGTACCAGTCTCTACTGAATTCTCACTGGAGATAAAAAATTATTCATGTAAATTATATGTTTTTGCATTCTAATCCTTGTTTTCCCTCATGTCTTCTGCTTTCTTTTTTCCAATTACTTAGTCAACTATTTTATTTTGCTACGTGTTCTAGAAATTTTCTTTCAAATAGTAATAATTAACAATGAAAAAATTGTAATTTTTTTCTATAAAATGGCCATTTGTTTCACAAGCAATATTTTAAACCATAACTGTAAATTATATTTTTATATCACTGTATGATCCATTGTTTTAATTTCATTTTTATATTTGAATGCTCTTTTGCTTGAATATCAGACTCTATTATAAAAGATCTTTCTAAAAACAACAATCTATTCCTAGACTGATTTATTAGGGATGAGAAATCTGCAGTTAAGTTTTATTTGTAGTCAGCACTATGATTATTTTATGCTGGGGAATGTTTTACCTCTAAATTAAATTTCTAAATATTGAATATAATTATTGATATCCGTAACTTTCATACTAGTTTAACCTTTGATAGGTCAACTCATCAGAAAATTTTATCTTTTCTTTTCATAACATATTTTTTGTTGGAATTGGTTCTTTCCTTTTATTATTTTTATTCTAATATTCTGAAAATTCACATAAAGTTTAGCAAAAACCTTTTTTCTTATCTTTCATTCACATGATGCTCTAGGATTATTGTGATATTTTTATGGTTTCTTATGTAAGATGATCTGGGCAAACATCAGGCTGATGCATTCCTTAGCTAAACTGTGATTTCCTAGATTCTGAAAAAGGCACTAGGTCTCTGACCTGGAGCAAGGAAGAGAGGTAAGCCTCTCATCTGTTCCTACTGCCCATGCCTGTATTCTGATACTTTGCTATACTGAATTAGTTTTATTACATGTATATTTTCAAATTAAATAACTAAAGTAATTTACACATAATAATTAAAGTAATTAATCGTAATTAAATAATTGGGGTAACTAATAATTAATAATTAAAGTAATTTACACATCCTTAAATATTGAAGTTAGAGTAAGGTTTTGTTATATTATTCTATGAATTTGTATTCTTATATTTTAAATGTATCTGTTAGCAGATATGTTAAAGAGTAGGATAAACTGTATTGAGCATTATAGCTTCTCCAATCTATTAACACCTGCATTGATAATTTTCTTAATAATAACAAGAAAATTATAATTTTTTTCTTATAAAATGGCCATTGTTTCACAAGGACTACTTTTAGCCATGAGAAAAACAAAACAAAACAAAAAACTGATGTAAAGAATCCGTAGCAAAATACAGAGCATGAAGAGTATTCTGACATTTGTTAAGAGACTTTTAGTTTTGAATATTCTTAACTAGAAATATTACCTTGGACAAACAACATTACTTCATGAATGAAAATGTAAGATTTATATTATTTAGATAATTGTGACTATTCTCAAAACAATCAAACTTTCACTTAAATTTTTCTGGTATTGTTGCAGGGAAAGCATTGACATGAAGTTGTTACTATACTGACGAGTGTTACAAAATCAGAAAAGGTCAGAATGTCAAGAATAAGCTAAATGATATGGCAATGTGCAAAGACTGTTGAAAGAAATAAACACCTTCTGAAACAATATATCTCAGAAAAGGCTTAAAAGAATGTTATTTTTCATCGAGAAGTTTATTTAATATAGTTTTCAATTTTTTAAAGTGAATGTCAATTCATTATATAAAGGAGCCTATTACTCATGTCTGAAGTCCAAATAATGTCAACATTAAGTGGCTAATTTTTATAGTACCAAGGGGTATCTGGCTAAATATATTTGCGTGTGTGTCACTTTACTATCATGGGTTTTGATTCCTCCTTTCCTTGTCCATTTCCTTGTTCTCATTCTGTGTGACTGCATCAACTTACTTAGTTGGCTCTTCATAAATTTAATATGCTTACAGATATTTCAAGCTTCCTTCATACATTAGATATTTCATACAATATTGTAACATTTTGTTACTTAAATGAAAAAATCTAATTGCTTTCCATCAATTTCTCATTATAGGTTATGCTTTTGGGTCTGAGGTAAGGTTATATATCATACACCCTAGATTAAGGTGCTCTAGCCCAATGTAATCAAATACAGCAAAGTGTATACCAGTCTGTAGGGAACAGGGAAAGGGGACGTTACCAGAACCTCTGCAGTGAGTCCTAGTCTCCTGCAAGCCACAGCAGCACAAGGCAAATTAACTTATGTATTATACAGGAAAGGTAGAAAAACTGAGACTTGGAGAAGCAGCTGAGCTTTGGGCCTGATCAGCGCTGCTCTGGGTAGCAAGACGAAAGCCCCTGAGCTTGCCTCAGGTTGTAAAGAGTTAACCCCACAGTTGGTTCATTTTAAGAAGTGAGTCCAATTGAAGCTTATGTGACTCATAGAAACACTTCAACATGAGATAATATAGTGGCCGAGATGGGAGTAACTCCCACCCAAATTCCATTCCCATGACTAAAATCTTAACTAGAAGGACAAGGTTCTAATTATAAATCAATATTTTGTTTATTCTGTTCCTAATTTGAGAATGCTTTGGATTTTTTTTCTTTTACAAGTCTTGTCTGCATTAGTACCCATAGCAACTGCACAATTGCATGTCCTCACATGTAGTTTGCCTTTACCCCAATTTGATTGCCAATAAAAATCAATGGCTTAGACTGACCCATGCCTTTGCTGGTTGAGAAGCATTGGCTGTCCTGGTTCCCAGTTTGTCTGTCTCTTTAGTTCTATCTTTTGGTTTTTCTCTCAGCCTTGCACCATAGCACCAAGCAGGAGATGGTAACCTACTGCAGAGGTCTCTGGTATCGCTTAACTATTTGTAGGGATTTACGAAAATAATGTGATATGTGGAAAGTCCATTCCTGCCTACATATCCCAACTTTAATTTATGTATTTGTGATATGTTCTAATAATTAAAATGTGCCTTATAATAAAAATTGACATGCATGCTACAAAATTGGAATTGTTTAGAGACCATTGTTACTACTAGTAGATAATAGCACCAATTTAAGATAATCTTTCTTTTTTTTTCTTTTTTAAATAAAAGTTTTATTGAAGAGAAATAGAACCACTATGTACACGGGGAAAAGAGCACAAAAATTAAACTGATACAGAACTGAAAGTCACAATTATCCAATGTAGTTTCCAACTACTCTTCAGCATCTTCAATAGCACCACTTAACTTTTTAATAATCTTGCTAATTTTTCAGCTGAAAGAGTATCAAGTTTTCAAAGAATTAAAAACTTCAAGGGAAGGAACCTGCTTTGATGATAAGGAAGCTGACATCAAAATTCTCTTCCTAATAGGACCAACTCCACCTAAAAATTGCTTAAGAGTAACTACTGAGTCTGGTGTAATAGTCTCCAGATCTCAGAGATCATTAGGGAAGAGTTAGAATACTGATGTAGATGGTCCAATATGGAGAGAGGGCAAGCTAGCTGCATTTCCTTGCCAGATGAGCTCCTATAAGGAAACCAAGGAAAAGCTGAGAAATTATAGGCAATGATGGTTCAAAAAGAATTTGAAAAGAGTTCTAAATACTACATAGTTAGACATCAGTGTGCAAGTTGATGCAATTAGAGAGAAACAGACGACTTTAAGATAGATGGATGGATAGATGATAGATAGATAGATAGATAGATAGATAGATAGATAGATAGATAGATAGGGCTGGCCACAGGTCTTTGAGAACTCAAGAAAACAATCAACAGGGGACAGGAGAGTCCCAAGTCTCTTCAGTTGAAGATCAGGACCAAGGCATTCTTCTTAATGGCTCCAAATAGGCAAGGAAATATGAGATTGCAAAAAAGCATTACAGAAGTTCTAATTTTTAAAAAACAAACCAAAAGTTTCTGCATTTCCTACAGGATCAAATCCTTTCAAGGAAAAACAAACAAGAAGGCAAAAGAAAAACCCACTCCTGGTTAAGCCTTCTGCTCACAATATCGATGTGAAGAACAATACTTTTGAAATTTTCTATGTATGAACAATCATAGAACATTTCCCTGAAAAGTAGATGTCCAGTGACTATGAGAACTCATAACTTCAAGCAATTTTGAAAGAAATACAGAATCTGAAATTCCTCAAAAGAAAGTATGTGGAGAAAATGAGGGAAGACATTTATATCTAGGGTTTTAGAGAATTAGAACAGGAATGATAGCAAAGGCTCATTTATCAACAAAGAAGATTTGTGATGCTTCCAAAAGAAAACTTGGGTAGAGAAAAAGGGAAAACTAACAATCCATATTGGTCCAAGTTAAAGCTAGAACTGTCCAAACAACACTTAAAATCTAAAGCATGTTGGAAAATAGTTGATATATTTTTGCTCCTGTAATAATTTTTTAAAGATTTTACAGAATTTAAAAGGATATAGAAAGCATATTACAAAAATGTTTCGAAATAAATTTGACAACTTCTAAGAAGTACCTTGGAAGACAAATTAATGAAACTAACTCTGGAGGAGGAAATATAAAATTTGAATAGCACCTATTAAAGAAAGTATATTTTTACCTTGAAAACCTACCTATATGAAAACAACAGGCTCATATACATTTTAACTGATAAATTATATCAAACATTTAAAGCAGAAAAAAGAAGAAATATGTCTCCTCTCATTTTAGGAAATCGACATTGTAATAATACTAAAACTGGATAAAGATAAAAGAAGAAAAAAGTATGAACATAGATAGAAATTTGTTTAACAAAACAAACTATTAGAAGTCAGATCTGGCAGAATGTACAAAGTGGTTTTATTACAGGGATGGCAGTGTTGGTTCAGCACTGGAAGACCCACCTCCAAAAGTCATCATTTTAACAGTGGAAAGTAAAAAACCATATGATCCTGTCACTAGTTGGAGAAAAGGTGTCATACTAAATTCTACAGCTGTTCATGGTAAAAGCTATCAGGAGACTAGAAGTAGAACAGAACCTTCTCAACAGATTAAAGACATGTACTCCATAATTTCAGCA
>NW_004624813.1:10004169-10022081 GCF_000247695.1 Heterocephalus glaber | reverse complement strand
GAGAAGGGTTCCTTTCTCCCCACAACCCCACCAGCATTTATTTGTTGATTTCTTGATAGCAGCCATTCTTTCTGGGGTGAGGTGGAATCTCAGTGTTGTTTTCATCTGCATCACTCGAATGATGAGTCATGTTGAACATTTTTTCATATATTTGTTTGCTGCTTTTTACTTCCTTGTCTGAGAAATGTCTGTTCATTTCAGTTGCCCATTTCTGAATTGGGTCTTTGAATTGGGGGGGGTCTGATTTTTTTCAATTCTTTATATATTCTAGAGAGTAGTCCTTTGTCTGAGGTACAGCTGCTAAAAATTTTTCCCATATTGTAGGTTGTCTGTTAACTCTGTTGGTGGTTACAGTTGCAGTGCAGAAGCTTTTTAATAAGATGAGATCCCAGATGTTAATTCTTCCTGCTGGTTCCCCTGCTGCTGAGATTTTCTTCATGAAGTCTTTTCCTATGCCAATGTCTTCAAGAGTTCTACCTAATTTATATTCCAGAAAATTTAGTGTTTCTGTCTTAATATTTATATCTTTAATCCACTTTGATCTTAGTTTAGTGTATGGTGATAGGTATGGATCTAGTTTCAATCTTTGGCAGATTGAAATCCAGTTTTTCCAACACCATTTATTAAATAGGCTATCTTTCCTCCAATGAAGGTGGTTGGCTGCTCTGTCAAAGATGAGGTGCTTGAGCATGTCTGGAGTTGTTTCTGCATCTTCTAATCTATTCCACTGATCCTCAGGTCTGTTCCTTTGCCAGTACCATGCTGATTTTATCACAGTAGCTTTGTAGCATAGTTTCAAGTTGGGAATTGTGATACCCCCAGCCATGTCTCTGTTGCTTAGAATTGTTTTAGCTATTCTAGGTTTCTTATGGTTCCAAATGAATTTTTGGATTCTTTTCTCTAGTTCTGTGAAGTATATTGTTGGAATTTTAATTGGCATTGCATTGAATCTATATAGTAGTTTTGGAAGTATGGCCATTTTCACTGTGCTAGTTCTTCCTACCCAGGAACAAGGCATGTCTTTCCATTTTCTTGTATCCTCTTTGATCTCTTTTTTCAGAGTGCTGTAGTTTTCAGTGTAGAGGTCTTTTGCTTTCTTTGCTAGATTGATTCCTACATATTTCATTTTTTTGGATGCTATTATAAAAGGAATTGTTTCCCTAATTTCTCTGTCAGTGAGTCTGTTATTTGTGTACAAGAAGGATATTGTTTTTTGAGTGTTGACCTTGTATCCAGCTACTCTACTGAATCTGTCAATTAAGTCTAGAAGTCTTTTGGTTGAGTTTTTTGGGTCTTCTATGTAAAGTATCATATCATCAGCAAATAATGAGAGTTTAATTTCTTCTTTTCCTATCTTTATTCCTTTTATTTCTTTCTCTTTTCTAATTGCTGTGGCTAATGTTTCCAGAACTATATTGAACCAGAGTGGTGATAGTGGGCATCCTTGTCTTGTTCCCGATTTTAGCATGAAAGTTTTCAGTTTTTGACCATTTAGTATGATGGTGGCTGTTGATTTTTCATAGATAGCCTTAATCAGGTTGAAATAAAGACCTCCTATTCCAATTTTCTGTAGGGTTTTTATCATGAATGGGTGCTGGATATTGTTGAATGCTTTTTCTGCATCTATTGAGATGATCATATGATTTTTGTCTTTGACTCTGTTAATATAGTGTATTACATTTATTGATTTATGGATGTTGAACCATCCTTGCATCCCTGGGATAAATCCAACTTGGTCAAGGTATATGATCTTCTTGATGACCCCCTGTATTCTATTTGCTAGTATCTTGTTGAGGAGTTTTGCATCTATGTTCATTAGGGAGATTGGCCTGTAGTTCTCTTTTGGGGTTGGGTCTTTACCTGGTTTTGAAATCAAAGTAGCACTTGCTTCCAGGAAAGAATTTGGAAGTATTGCTTCCCTTTCAATTTCCTTGATGAGTTTAAAGAGTAATGGCATTAGTTCTTCTTTAAATGTCTGGTAAAATTCAACAGTGAAGCTATCCAGACCTGGGCTTTTCTTTGTTGGTAAAATTTTTAGTACATTTTCAATTTCACTCATTGTAATTGGGGAGTTTAGAATTTCTATATCTTCTTCATCTAACTTTGGCAATTCATATATATCTAGGAATCTGCCCATTTCTTCTGTGTTTTCCATTTTATTGGAGTAGAGGTTCTCGATGTAGGTATTGATGATCCTCTGGATTTCTGTTGGATCTGTTGTGAATTCACTTTTTTCATTCTTAATTACAAGCATTTGTGCCTTTCCTTTCCTTTTTTTGATAAGGTTGGCTAAAGGTTTATTGATTTTATTTATTCTTTCATAAAACCAACTCTTTGATTCATTGATTTTTTGTATTGTTCTCTTAGTCTCCATTGCATTGATTTCCGCCCTGATCTTTATAATTTCCTCTCTTGTATGAGATTTGGGTTCATTATGCTCTTCTTTTTCTAGAACTTTGAGGTTCTGAATTAGGTTATTTACCTGAGTTCTCTCTGTTTTCCTAATATGAGCATTCACTGCTATGAATTTCCTGCATAAAACTGCTTTCATTGTGTCACATAGATTTCTAAATATTGTACTGGCATTTTCATTTACTTGTAGAAACTGTTTAATTTCTTTTTTAATTACTTCTGTGACCCACTGGTTGTTCAAGAGGGTGTTATTCAATTTCCATGTGTTTGTTGGGGTTTTGCGGTTTCTTATGTTATTGATCTCCAATTTTATTGCACTATGGTCTCATAATATACAGGGGGTAACTTTGGTTCTTTTACATTTACTTAGATATGTCCTATGAGCTAGCATGTGGTCTATTCTGGAGAATGACCCGTGTGCAGCTGAAAAGAATGTTTATTCTGATTTTGTAGGGTGGAACACTCTGTAAACATCTATTAAGTCCATTTGTTCAATAGCTTGTTTCAGTTCTAGAATTTCCTTGTTAACTTTTTGTCTAGATGATCTGTCTATTTGTGATAGTGGGGTATTGAGGTCCCCCACTACAATTGTGTTATTGTTTATTTGGTTTTTCATGTCTATTAATATTTGTTTTGTGTAGTTGGGGCATTCATATTTGGTGCATATATATTTAGGACTGTCATCTCTTCCTCTTGGATTGTTCCCTTCACAAGGATGTAGTGACCATCTTTATCTCTCTTAATTAGTTTTGGTTTGAAATCTACTTCGTCTGCAAATAAGATTGCTACCCTTGCTTTCTTCTGGGTTCCTGTGGCATGGAGAACTGTTTTTCATCCTTTTACCTTCAGTCTATGAGTTTCTTTTTGAGTTAGGTGTGTTTCTTGTATACAGCATATTGTTGCATTTTCCTTTTTAATCCATTCTGCCAGTCTATTTCTTTTGATTGGTGAATTGAGGCCATTAATATTGATGGTTATAATTGATACATATTGATTTATCCTTGTCATGATGTTTTACTTTTGTTGGCTCTTTTATTTCTTATTTTTTCCCCTTTCCCTTTAGTGTTTTAGCTTGCCTGGTGGCTTCCCTCTGTTGGGCATCATGGAGTTGTGACCTTTGTTTCCTTTTTCTAAGATATTGTTTAGAATTGCTTGTAGTGCTGGTTTGATATTCATGAAATTTCTCAGGTGTTCTTTTTCATGGAAGTATCGAATTTCCCCATTGATTTTGAAAGATCATTTTGCAGGATACAACAGTCTAGGTTGGAAGTTATTTTCTTTTAGGGCTTGAAATACTTCACTCCAGGCTCTCCTTGATTTGAGGGTTTGTATTGAGAAGTCTGCTGTGATTCTGATGGGCTTTCCTTTGTAGGTGATTTGTTTCTTTTCTCTAACTGCTTGTAAGATTTCGTTTTTCTGTTGGGTTTCTGGGATCTTGACTGTTATATGTCTAGATGTAGATTTTTTTTTGATCATGGCTAGTTGGAGTTCTATATGCCTCACTTATCTGTATATCCAATTATCTACCTCTGTCTGGGAAGTTTTCCACTATTACTTCTGTGAACAATTTTTTATGTCAATTGTTATTTCTCCTGTGTTTTCTTGGACTCCTATCAGTCTTATGCTATTTTTCTTTGCATTGTCTAGCAGTTGTTGGTTTGATTTCTCATGGTCCCTTATAATTTTAAGAAATCTCTATTTTCATGGTCTCTAGCCATGATCCTGTCTTCTATAGCTAATATTCTATCTTCAGATTCCCTTAATCTGCTATGGATTCTTTCAATGGAGTTTTTGATCTCTTGAATATCTGTTTGAATCTGTTTCATGGATTCCATTTCTTTCTTATGTTGGATGATCATGGCTTCCATTTCTTTCTTATGCCGGGTATTCATGGCTTCCAGCATGTTTCTGATATCATCTATTTTTTTACCCGTTTCTGTTCTAGATCCTCTAATCATGTCTTTCACTCTGCTCACCATCTCTGTAGTTATCTGGGAGATTATTTCTGCTTTGAATTTTTCTAGAGCCTCATTCATCTGTTTTGTTACTTCCTGTGCTATCAGTTCAGGGTATCCAGGTGGTTGGTTATGGGACTTTTCCATCTCATTTTCCCCAGGATTTACTCTTGGTAGGTTGGAAGTCTGAGTTTGTGCCTTGCTTAAATGTCTTCTCATTTTTGTTTTTGGTACTGTCCTTGGTTTAACTCCTGGGTTGATAGTTTGAAATTGCTTATTGTAGGTATCTTTGTTCCTTGTAATTAAAACCGTTATGGGATGATTGCTTCTCAGAGATGTCTTCCAAATATTGCTGGTCTTTAAGTTTTGAGTCTCTAATGACTCTAAGGCTATCTCATTTTCCTTATACTAGGAAGGTTCATTGACTAGATCAATACCAACACCTTAGCCCAAGTGATACAAATAGTAACATCATTGCATCAAGTATATCTTTGAAAATGACATTTTGTGGTAGTTATTAATCTATCACCTTTAGTTGTGTGAATTAAATCAAGATCGAGGACCAACCCAACATATAATGAATAAACTCTTCAATATAACAACTTTACCCTTTGGGATGGGGAGTAAGAAGGGGTTGGGAGGGAGGGATAGATAGGAAGAAGTATAGGGGAAGGTTAGCAGTGCGGTCATAGGACACAGATGAGAAGGAAAAAGAGACTAATAGGAAAATAAAGAAGAACTCCAAATGAAGACCAAAACAGGGACAAAAAGGGAAGATGAACAATGTAGGAGAGCAAGAGAGTGAGTGTAAGAGAGAGAGAAAGGAAAGAGAAAAGAAAGAAGAAAAGAAAAGAAAAAAAGAAGAGAAAAACAAATATTTGCAGAGTAGAGAAAAACAATTAAAGATAAGAGGAACAAAAAAAAAGAAAAGAGAAAAAAACAAAATAATAAAACTAACTTTGGAAATAAAAAATAACCATGAAGATGAAGGACCTCTTCCAGGGTATGTCTCTACTGTCACAATAGACAACATGGGTTGCAGCATGCAGATATGTCAATGAGTCTCAGCAAGCTAGTTGCAGACCCATGAGATTCAGGCAGATTTCTGGCTGCAAGTCCCAAGTTGAGCTCCCTGTCCTCCTATAGGGTTGAACTCTGCAGAGTTGTATTGCAGGTTCCAGCTGCCCTTCCTCTGAAGATAGTCCCCATCCTGATGGGAGGGAAGATGACTCTTACTTACCCACTACAGTGGTCTGGTGGTCCGGTGTCCTCTGCATCTTTGCAGTGTGGAACCAGGTGGTTGTACAGAGAAGTGGAGGGGTGTCCAATGGATTGCTGCCAGAGTACGGGCTGATTTGGTGCATTCCACATGACTCTAAGACACTTTTTAAATCACATTACAGAATTACTTTATAGGGCTTTCAAATGGTCTAGAAAAGACTGCTAAAACTTTCCTAGTTAATTCAAATACAATTTTTGGAATTTAATTTCCTAGATTGGGTCTTTTAACTCAATAATTTATGGTATCACTTCCAAAAGGTTGAAATAAAAGTGTACAAGTGCTCTTTACACACTTAACAATGTATATAGAAACACAATTTACTCATGGCATTGAACAGTTTTCATAAACTTTAATTTAGTATAATTCTTAAAGTAATTTAAAAGTAGATATTTTAACCTGCTCAACAAATATTTATTGAAACTTTCTATGTGCTGGGCCCTACTATGGACACTTAAGATATAGGGAATGGGTTATATTGATGGAAATCAGTGTCTTCATGGAGGTTACATTCGAGCATATCAAACCCAACATATGCAGCTTCCTAACCTACTAAATTGAAGAGTAATTGTTCTTGTGGGTGAAAAATAACACTTTATGCATTTCCTAGGAACTATCATTCATCTTTTATGTGTTCATATGTAGAAACGATATTTTCAGTCTACCAGTTGATAAAACACAGTCAAAATAAACAAGACAAGCTGGGCATGGTGGTGCATATCTGTAATCCCAGTACTCTAGCAAGCCAAGGGAGGAAGATCTCAAATTCAAGCCCAACCAGAGGACTTCAGTGACCTGCAGAGAATCTATTTCAGAATAGAAATAGATGTAGCTCAGTGCAGAGGCCCTGAGTTCAATCCCCAATACTGAAAAATAAAAAATTAGAACCTCCAATTCTAATTCTCTGTGCAATAATCTCAATAAGTCATTTTAAAGAGTAAATGAAATAAGTGAAATTTTATTATAAAAGCTAGACATAAAATTTATATTTTACTAGTCATATTTATTGACACATAATAATTTTCTTTAGTACTTTTTGCATTTTCTACTACAATATACTAACCTGTATCACCAGGACACACAAAAAGGAAGTGATGCCTTTGTCCTCAGGTGAAAAAGGCAGCACACAGGGATTAGAATATACTGACTGACCTTGATATCATTACAAAATCATATGAAATAAAGAAAGGGCCACAAATAAAACCAGGTTTGTGTGCCATCACTAAGTAGCCAGGTAATCAGGGCTGAAAGGTTAACTGCTCAGCACTCACACTCTACACTGTCCAGTTCTACCAGTTATGAAGAAAAGTAATACTGAAGAAAGCAGGATGATAGCAGAAAAATGATTTGGAATTGACTTCCTCACCTGATACATCCTGTGATACTAGAATAAAATGCAACAGTTTATATTTTGTACCAAGTCTATGATTTACAAGTGTTTTTAATTTTTTTATAATGTAAAATATAGTCAAACTGGAGATGAACAACAGAATTTAACTTTTCAGGGAGTTGAATCAAAACATTGTCCCTAGAGATTGAGGGAAGAGAAAATTCATAAAAGGGGAATGAAAAAGAAATACACTGAAGCCAAAGTTAGAACATGAGAAAGGTCAAAATGGTAGAAGTTTCATGACATTTAGTTATAACAAACCCCAAGTTTATTTGAAAAATAAAAGCCCTTGTAGAGAGCATAGAACCTTAATGACTTTCTAATCCTTCTCCTGATCATGTGTATGATCACAGGGAACTCATCTTGCTCAGTCTGATATCCTGGTGTCACTTGCTGAAACCTTAAGGAAAAGAAACAAGACCAACAATAAAACATTAATCTCACATACTTTCAGAATTAGATGAAATGATTCATGGCTTTAAGAACAAGAAAACTAATTGTTACATCGCTGAAGTTCATAATATTGACTTTCTTATTTTAATCACCTTATTAAAATCCATAAAGTGGTCAATACCTAATATAATTAAAAGGTTTGCATGTATCATCTGTACTTTAATATTCTTTGTGTTATATTTCTTATTCCAATATTTAAAAAAGCTTAAAGATACAGTTCTTCACAGAAACTTGAAATTTTTTGACCAAAGGAAATTGAATCATTTAGCTTATCAAAAAAGGCAAGTTACATTGATTCCTTTTTAAAAAATTGTTATATGACTACGTGTACTGTCAAAGAAGACTTGAATTATAACAAGAATCAGTCATCTAAGAGTGTTCATAATCCTGATATTTAAGATTAAGAGTTGAGGATGATACAGATTTTCACAGTGGCCCAGCCTGCCTTTCCTTATATATATTTAGAATTCAAGTTATTCTGTCTGAGATTGAGAAAACTCATGAAATAACTGTCATTGCTTCTAACAAAGTATCTCCCAAGTAGCTGAAAGAGTGAAAGCAACATCTAAAAATTCTTTATTGATGACAGATAATGCCATATCTTCTAGCAGTATGAATCAGTGCTGTGACCTTAAGGTCTAAAACGTATTTATTTTAAATCTCATGGTCTTTTACACAGTAAGAATAAAAGCATCATAAAGTTATATTTTAATGTTTACTGGCTATTCTTTATGAGATTCAATTATAGTAAAAATAAAGAAAGAAGATAAAGGTCTCTTACTATTACTTATTAAAAATCCATATACTTTGTAGGTTGAAAAACAGGAAGAGTACTGCATCTTTGACTGCTATTTTGCAGGAGAAACCATCCCAAAACTTTCTTCGCATATGCCAAATGGTTGGTTGTAACATGGGAGCAAGATAAGATAAGTTTATTTGAAGCTACTAATATAAATTCAGCAATTAATTTGAATTTTAAACTAAAAACAATCTAGATCACCTACAGATTAAAGTTATTTTTTTCTTTTTAGATTACTTAAATAATTTTTCTCTTTGTATAATTTTTACCTATTGCTACATTACATTTCTAAGCATAAATCCTTACTGTCCACATTTTTAAAGGTTTTGAACAATACAATCAAGATAAAGTATGGTTTAATTCACAAGTTACAACATATTTATATCATACAAAATTAAATTTACATAACAACAAAGGTTATTTAATCATCAAAGGCATTTGGCCATATATATGTGGAGACATGCAATTAAAATAATTAAAAAAAACAGTTAAAGTATATCAGATCTAAGTACCCACTTAGCAAAAACTCAATACGTCTCAGTTTTAAATTAAATTTATTTACTTTGCTTTTGCGACTTAGACAGTTTCCATAGCAACAGCAGCTGGCTCCCAGAAGTAGAACTTTGTTTATAACTTTGATATTTCAGCTGTGCTTGTCAGGTAAATGATGGAAATGTCATTTTTCAAAGAAGCACCTGCAAGCTTTTGGGTTCCAACAGGTTTGCAGAATATAATATTTAGCTTCTGAGAAGTTTTAGTTCATAATGTTTCTATATAAATCATAGCTATGCTTCCTTTTCAACAAGCAGCTTAATTATTCTAGGTCTATTTTAGAAAATGACTTTTTCAATATGACAATTAATTTAAAGAAACTTGGAATTATAACAGTCTACAGGACTCTCAGAGTCACATTGAAGAAAATTATCACGAAAATTTTCTTTAGGTCAAACATTCAGAGGCGATAAATTTCATTCAGAGTCATTGTTGTACTGACATAAGATCTCATTCTAAGAATATCATTTCTCTTTGGCTTTGTATTTGTGATTGTAGGTGTTTTCATTCTCAGTGGCATGTTGTTTCTGGGTAATGGGCCAGTCACCTGCTCCACTGTTACTAGCAAAGAAATATCCAGACTCAATTTCCAGTGCCAATAATTCCTTGTGTTTGCCATATTTCTTCCAGTGATAGAAAGAATGCTATACTTTGCTGGTTTAAATCCCAATGAGGCACTTATGAAGATGGTCATCATAATTTCCTCCTTTCATTGCATTTAGAAAATTTCCCACTGTCTAAATATTTCCAGTGATAAAAGACTAAAGTGAAAGAATTAAAGAAGCCTCTCAAATTAAACTTTTAGGATTGAATTTTTAGTTTAAAAAAACATAGTAGTTTTAAGAAAAAATACATTTATAACAAAGTCTTTGTAAATAGAGAGAGAGGGAGGGGTTAAAGGGAGGGCAGGTGAATGGGGAAAAAATAAGAACCAAGAGAGATTATGTAAAGGTGCAAATTTCCAATGATGAATGTCATTATACTGTATACCTAAAATGTACCAATAAAATTAATTTTAAAAAGAATTACATTACAGACTTTGTTAAAGTAAAGAAAACCTAAATGATTTCATAAATCACATTAGCATTTCTGTGTAAAAATGTGTTCTCCAGAGCCCATAAACTTAATACCAAGATGTAGTTAGTCCAAACACCCTCATCATCTGGCCGTAAAAAGCTCTGGCTGGTTTTTTGGGGGAACTTATTCACTACAGAAGAGTCATCAAATTTTAGTAATTCAGTGGTGCTAATTGAGCAACTGTTACATGTCAGATATTATCAGACTACTGAATAACAGATAATAATTAAAGAAAATGATACTAATTAGTAACAACTGCAGAATTCTACTACAGCACCTGTAATGAAAACAATTGTCTTGAAAATAGTGAGTCCAAACTCAAATCTCAAATTCTATGTTGGCTCTAATATCTCATATATTCTGTTAAAAAAAACAAAAATGAATGAACAACAAATGGTCTTCTACAAGTCTTCTGTGAATTAATTAAAAATTTAGAACACTTATAAGACAAATGGACTTATACTAAAAATTTAAAGTGAATATATAGAATGACCAAGTAATACCAATTGTGCTGTGCATTTCAACAGAAATAGTACAGAACTGACTCTTTTTCAACAAAGAACTAAAACAACAAATGACTGTTGATAAATTGTATCTAAATAATGTTACATGAATACAATGCAAGTTATAAAACTGATAAAAATTATCACCGTTTTTACTCAGCTGAAATTTTGTTCACAGTATTTTGCTCTTATATCAAAAATTACAAAATCTATGTAATATAAACATCAAAATAAAATCATAGTAAGTAAAATGTATGTATGTGGACTTCTATAAATACACATATTCACAAAAGCATGAAAATATACTAAAATAAACATAGTAAATTGGTAGCTTGGGGCTAAGTATAAAGAAAGAATCGGAAGAATGAAGAAAGAATAGGTGATTCATATTTTCTTCATGTATTTTCTGTCTTCTACTTAAAGCAAACATTACTTTTTTTTCTTTCTAGAATGCATGAATTACAGTCATCACCACAACTAGTTCATGAATTACATTTTTAACTTTAAAAAATGATGAAACACACATTACAAAAAGATTTGTGGATGATTTATTATTTCTACTCCATGACTATCAGAAACAAAGTAGTGCACTCATATGAAGTATTTTTTAAAAAGTCAAACATTGTGCATGAACTGATTCATTATATAAATATTTATTGTGCTCTTAAAAAGTCAGACTCTATGAAAATACTTAGGAGATAGCGTGGTAATCAGATAAAGGTCCCCATCCTAGCAGACCTATGTTCTATAAGGGGAAGACAGGCCACAAACAAAAGAGCATCATAGGTATATAAATTCTGTAGTCTTTCATGTTACAGCTGCCATTGACAAAACACAAAGTAGAGTAGGGAAAAGTTACCATAAGTTCTGCAGTCTTATTTTGGTGGGGAGGGTCAGAATCCCTCTGGCTGGGAGGTGAGATCTGAGCAGATATATGAAAGTGGGAAAGCCTTCTCCAGGGTCCTGAGAGAAAATGCTATGGGCAAATGGAAGAGCCAGTTGAACTAGAAACTCAAAATGAAAAATTAATTTAAAAGCATTTTATTCATAGCTCTACCACCAATTTTTCCTGTAAAGCTAATCCTTTGCTTAAATCAATGCATCTATAATCGTAGATAACAATAAAAAATTAGAAAACACTGTCTCCATGTTTGAATTGATTTGACTTTCAAAACCACAGTTGTATTTAAACCACATGTTGTGCATGATTTGTATGAAGTCTAATATGAAGGAGAAATCAGACAATAGGAAGATGACAGAGTTTCTGCTCTCGAGGAACTGTGTATAATGAAGGAGAAAGTCAAACAACGATTTCTCCCACATCCCTGAGGGCAAGCAACATGGATTCATTTGACACTGAGGAAACTGAGGTCTAGAAAGGGAGATACATGTAAAAGTCAATACAGTCCTCTTTTCCATCTGTCCATTTCGTTTTAAAGGCAGGTTAATGTATAATCTAGTTATGTATGTTGATAAATACAAACTGTCAGGAGAAATGTGAAATGGCAGTCATATTGCAGACAGTAGAATTTTATTTCTAATTTTGAAATGCCATCTATTTTGAAAATAGATAATACAATGTAGAAAATAAAAACTATCATCGAATTTCATGCAATTTAACATGTTTTAATTATGCATCAAATATAACACATTTCTTTATCATTTTCTCACATATTAAGGAGACATATATATTTCTCGGGATAGTCTTGCCAGACTGAACACTTTTCAAATTCTAATTTCATATTAATCGTGTATATATTTTTCCTAAATGGGTTGAAAGAAGCAAAGGGACAGAATGACACAATTGGGATGTGATGTGATGCCATCACCCAGTAGATCTCTGGGGTTGATTAGGCTGATGGGGCAGGTTGGCAAGAGCCCCATTCCTCCTGTGCCATCCCACGTACTTCCCCTCAAGGCTGAGCAATCTGCTGAAGAATCTTTCCTTCCTCCAGAAGACACCCTTTCTGGGGCCAGAATAGGAGTAGCTATGTCCTGCCCCTGCTGGAACTTCCAAACAAGCTCTCAAGGATTGGTAGGAGTACTGGGATAGTGAAACTTCCAATACTCCAGGGCTATCCAAATGTGATGGTGCACGCGACAGTCTGCCTCTCCGGAAAGGAGGGAACGTGAACTTTTAACTGTCCCTTATCACTTTATGTACTTAAAATATAATTTAACTAAAATTTATTTTATTGAACCAGTTTATTTCTAGGATACATCACATTAAGGTCTTGCCAGAATTATGGAGTTTTAGTTGTGGTATCATGTCCTGGACACTATGTCCTGGAATGATTCAAAATTTGGGGGGTTTATGGTCATTTTGAACCTGAGGAAGAGCCAGAAATCATGCAGTACCAGATCTGGTGAATGCAGAGAACAAAGATGCACCATGTTTTTGTTGGAAAGAAATTGCTGTAAACTTTTTAAATTGATTCATGACATGGAAGCAGTCATAAAAAACACTCATGAAAGAGGGCTTCCACACTGCTTCAGAAAATGGCAAGAATGATGGGGAAACTGTACTTGAAGCAAGGAAAGTAATTTGGAGAGGATTAATGGCAATATGTCTTTTAATGTAATACATTTTTAAAATTCACCATATTTATTATCACACCTCATATCTGATCCTATTTTTTTAAACAAGGCTGAGCTAATATTCAGTAGATTTTTTGCAAAACAAATTTATGTAACAGCTTAGTGGGTTACAACAGTAAGGTTTTATAAGCTTAAGAAAAAGCAGGCCAGTATTTGATTCTTCTGGTCTAATTGGGTTCACTTGCTTTCTGAAACACCTACTCTATTGATCATGGAAGTTCTGACTGTTTTAGAGGAGCCCCACGTGGCCCAAGGTGGCTTAGTTCCACTCTAGTCTTTTGTATGCCCTAGAACAGACAAACATGTTTGAGTAGCATCAGAGGCAGGAGTCACTACGATTATTGGTTTAAAAAGTCATCCTGGATTACAAAGTTGGAGAAATAAACTGGTTCAATATTTGAAGATCAGTCAATGTAATCCAGCACTGTAATATGCTTAAGAAGAAAAATTAATTTGATAATATGATTTGATCCAGTAAAAGCATTTGGCAAATGAACCTGGAGCACATATGAAGTAAAATAAGACAGGCACAGAAAGACAGATATTATGTGATCATATTCACATGAGAATTCTAAAAAAATGTTGATATAGAAATAGGGACTGGAATGGGGTAGTCAACGGCTGCAGTGTTTAGTAGGGAGGAGAGGACAGAGTGAATCTGTTTCATCAATATACAATTTTTTTAAAAGGCATAAAAGACCTTTTCTTCCTATTTTACATTATCTATTATACATTAAAGAAGGGAGAGAAATAAATATGAGAAAAGGAAAAAATGGAAAACAAAGTCTTTGTAAATAGGGAGGGCTGGGGGGACTGAAGGGAGGGAAGAGGAATGGGGGAAAAAATAAGAAGGAAGACACATCATGTAAAGGTACAAATTCCTAATAATGAATATCATCATATTGTACACCTAAAATGTACCAATAAGCTTAATGATTAAAAAAGCATAAAAGTGACAAAGTATTTTAAGGATAATTGTCTGTTTAATTAAAAAAAGAATATAAAACCTACTATTTACAATGCATATTTTGTCAGCATTTTGATATTCAGAATGAAGCTTCATGCTGAAGTAAACTGTTTATACCGTATGCCTTTATACTACAGACAGCTATGTAATTTTGATAATCTGACAAAATGATAAATGTTGCCTTAATATATGGGAGACTAAAAGGAAATTCTGTACCACTATGTATTAAATGAAGTGAATTTTGTTGTTTACTAAAGTAGGAAATTTATTTTTAAAATCCAGAAAATAACTTCTGACATTTTTAAAATCTAAAAAAATATCATTTCAGTACAGGTCAATGTGAATGTGCTTCTTGGTCAACAGGTTTCCAATAAAAATTCTTATTTTTTAAAAGGGGTAATATTAATGTAGGAACCAGGCTATCTTAGGATATGTATGTATATGTGTTATAAACCCATTTAATTAATTAAATAATTAATGTTTATGTGTATATGTGTACACATCTGTACTGATATATAATGCTTTCTACAATCATTAATAGGATACAGTGTACTCTAAAACTAATATTAATTATTTAGGATAATTTCACCTGATTTAGTCCCACAGTATAAATTAATGTGGTTGTATTGAGTAGGTTCATTTATTCATTTTCAAGGCAGATATACAAAGTGTGATTCTCAGAAAATTATATTTCATAAAATAGTGGGGAAAATATGGTATTAGGGTGTAATGGGTACTAAGTTTCAGTTGAGGAAGATAAATTCTGGTGATAGCTGCACAAAAATCTCAATGTTTTTAATGACGTAGAACTACTTAAAATTGTGAAGATAGTAAATTTTATATATGAATTAGCACAATTTTCAAAAAAAGTGATAATCCATGTTTCATGTACCTTTGAGAACTGAAGGAAACAAATGAGACAAAAATTAACTTGGGAGCATTGAGCAAACACCAATTCATAAATATTTATACCCATTATAAATAAATTAAATGTACATAATGTCTTTCACTTAAAATACTTTTCTAAATTTTCACCCATTTCATACTCCCATGTTCAATGCTTTATTTTTAGTATCTTATTATTAGAGTACTACATATATATACATGTAATAGTTATATGATTAATTTGTTTCCATACTAAATTCCATCATTTCTGAGATGGAAATAGTCTAGACATTTTCCTTAGAATCTTGATGTTTCCATTCTCACATCCTAATGGACAATACTTTTTCAAATTGCCTTTAGGTATATTATTATAAAGGGCCTTAGACATTTCCAAATCTCTAAAAGCACAGATTTGTGTTTAGGCAAAAAGGAGAATTGGGGAATTGAATGGCCACCTCTTCAACATTCGTATTTCTAGATTTTATCCTTATCTTGTTTTAGAAATATAATAAACAAGTACTTTTCAGAAGAGTGTTTATAAATTCTGATATTAATGTACTAAAGATCTAGTTTTATTTGCAAATTGAGCTCAAATAATATGGTAAAATAGAAATGCCATTTCTGAGTTGAGAGATTATATGGTACTTTATGCCAAATTTTTCATTAAATTATTTGCTAAACTTGATAAATATTTTTAAATATTTTTCTCATATGATATACTGACATTTAAAATACCTTAGTAAATTATGCATTTTTCATTTCTTGAAATTGCAATTTCTTTCACTAATTTAAAGTCTGAAATAAAATGTTATTTGCTTTTATGTTATTTTCCTCAGTGCATTTATCTAATTTCTGTCATTTTATTTCAGTTGCAACACTAATGCGGTAGTGAAATAGCTAATGAAAAAATGAGCTTGTTTGGAAAAATAGGAATATATTAAAGCACAAACCAGTGAGTTTAGCACTTCAAGGGTCCATATACACATCTCTATTTTAGAGAACTTTTGATAAAGGTAGTAAGGAAAATATGAAGCAGAACTGGCATGACCCTTAAACTGAGGGGTAGCTGATGTTAATTATGTTGTCTGAGAAACAGTTACCTCAAAGAAGGATACTTTCACTGGGGATTTAACTCAGAGGTGCCGCTGCCTGCATAGCAAGTGCAAGGTTCTGAGTTCAATCCCCGGTAACAAAAAACAAACAAACAAAAAAACAACAAAAAAAGAAGGATATGTTCACATTGACATTAACAAGAATAGTCATTAATGGCTATACAATAGCCTAGTTTTACCCTTGGAACAAGTTCTACGTTTCTGTATCAGACAATAGCAATTTCACATAACAAGAAATCTTACAATCATTCAATCCTGAGTCTAAGTAACATTGTACAATTGGGAGAAAATAATGGTTATACCACTGGTTTTTTTCCATAAATGATTGCTACAGTGCATATTCTTCTTTCGAAGATCTGACATCTTTTTTTATCTATCTCACGTGGCAATCATTGTTTCTTACAGGAAAAAAAAAAAAGAATCATTAACCTCTCTCTCAGAGGAAAGATCTAGTCTTAACCATATTACAGGTGGTTGACATTTGCAAAACAAATATTAAAGGGCAAGAAGATCTCAGGTTCTTCACTCACAAAATCTGAAGTTTTACCCTTAGCCACTTCTGTTGTTCTGTATTTGAAACACTGAACCAGAAACTCTCCTCACCCGTGTTCACAAGGGCTGATCATTTTTTAAATGTATTATAGTAAAAGACACACTGCCAGTAGCACCCCTTTAAAATACTCCCTCTACTGTGAACATACTTATCCCATCATTCTTGCTAATTTTTGAAGCAGTTCTACAATTCTTTTGTGAGATTTTCACAAGGTGTGATAAAAATGTGAATGCTGCTGCTGAGTATCATGCAATGGAAAGGAAAGGTCATAGTCACATTACAGTGTGTCTTTATCCACCTTATTCCCATGATCAGGCACCATGTGACTTCTGGCTCTTTCCCCCAAGTCAAAATGACCACAGAAAGTAAATGTTTTGAATTGATTCAAGTCATGGAGTCAGTCACAACAGTTCAACTAAAGACACATACAAAAGAGGACTCACAGAACTGCTCCAGAAAGGGGCATACATGAGGGAATAAGTGTGTTTGAATCCATGAGTAGTATTTGAGGGTGACTATTAGCAATCATAATGAATTTTTAAGAATTTAATCATTCATCATATTTTTCAGTCACACCATTATATGTTAGAATCTCTCAAACATCCAGAAAACTTATTCAATTAAATAAATTGTGACCTATTTTCATTTTCCTGAAGATAAATGGTATCACTTTCATGTATTATACTTTGGTCAGTGAGATGGTCAGTAAGCTTTTAGATTCCACATACACGTGAGATCATGAGATGTTTGTCTTTTGTGCCTGGTTTATTTCACTTAAAATAGTGAACTTTAACTTCATCCATGTTGTCCCAAGTGACAGAACTTCCCTCTTTTTAAGGTTAACTAATATATCACATTTCCTTTACCTATTCATCCATCTATAAATGCTCAGGTTAATTCATGGTCTTGGGTATCATGAATAATACTGTAATAAACAGAGGCTGCAGTTATCTCTAGGATCTACTGCTTTAACTTTTTTTCTAGTCATATCTCATTGTTAAATATATATCACATTGTGAGATATGATTGAGATAATTAACTTTAAAAAAATCTAGGTCACTTGGGTTGCCCAACTTAAAAATATTGGTATCTTTTATATGGCAACAAATATATTTATTGATCTATAAGTAGAGGAATACTGAAAAGCTTTTGTTATTTATAACTAAATACATTTTTACGTCTAGCAATTGCACTTAAAATATACAAAGGACTTAAGAGAATGTATTGCATTTATCTGATAAATCTGTTTCTTCTTTGTAATTAAGCTTCTTATCATACATAAAAACATGTCCACTATCACCACTCTTGTTCAATATAGTTCTGGAAACATGAGCCATGGCAATTAGACAAGAGAAAGAAATAAAAGGAATAAAGATA
>NW_004624813.1:9960469-9988885 GCF_000247695.1 Heterocephalus glaber | reverse complement strand
CTTATTTCCCTTTGGGGTTGCTGTAGGTGATCTGGAAGTCTGTTTTTGAGGCTTGTTTACATGTCTTCTCATTTCCACTTGGGGGGGGGTGCTTCTAGTGCCCACATGGCTCACCTTCTCTGCCCTAGGAGCTTGGGATGGTGGTGGGGGAGCTTCCCTCCAGGTGCTGGAACCAGCTCAGCTTCTCTGCCCTAGGAGCTTAAAATGGAGGCAGGGAGCTTCCTTCCAGGTGCTGGAACTGGCTCAGCTTCTCTGCCCTAGGAGCTTAAGATGGAGGCAGGGAGCTTCCTTCCAGGTGCTGGGACCAGCTCAGCTTCTCTCTCCTGGGAGCTTGGAATGGTGGTGGGTAGCTTCCTTCCGGGTGCTGGGACTGGCTCACCTTCTCTGAAGTGATATTTTTTATAAAGAGTAATCCATTCATTCTATGCATCCTAAGTTCTAAGAATCAGATGGAACTACCAAAGGCTTCAAGTCTGGATTGTGTTTTTCCATCTTTAATGGCATTTTTGATGGCATAAAGCCCATCTCTATGGCATCCTTGATTAATGTAAGAGTACACTTATTTGGTCCCTTGATCAACAAGGTGACAGAGCGAGGGTTAACACAACCCTCTATATAAGTGAACTTTTCTTCACCCTTTCCATATTTCTTCTTTTTGTTCTGCAGAGAGCTACTGTTCCATGTTTTGCAAGAGTATCTAAGGAAAATGGGTCAGTTCCTTTGTATCTGTTTCTGAGTTATGCTTCATCTCTATGATTTCCACCATGAGGAGATCAATAGGATAACCTGATCTTCTAACAGCCAAAACAGAATCCACCACAGCCTGAGGTAACATTGATAGTGGAGCTGAGTAGAGAATAAGACAGAGGTCAGTGGGTAGTGAGAGTGCCAGTGTCTTTAAGCCTCCAAAAGCCCTAACCAGATAGCACGAAGATCCTGGGCCACCTGAGTACTTCAACAGCAGAAAACACAGCAACCCTTTCTTCTGACTCTGCTCTATTAACACATCAGCCAGTTCAGCATGAATTTTTGTTTGCAAAGATGTTCTAGCCACATCCAAGAGGATTTCTCTTTTCATCTCCTTTTTTACTTTAACTTCCTCCAAAACCTCAAGTGCTTTTGTCTTTGCAGCTTCAAATCCTTTAGCTATTATTCCAGGGTGCAGGCCTTCAGAAATGTAAAGATCAGCTTGTTTTAGTAACTCTCCAATAATTAGAACATTTGAAGTAGTACTATCTCCTGTAATGTCATCCTGGGCAGTTGCTACTTTTGCTGTCAAGGAAGCTGCTGGGTGTTGAATTTGCATCTCATGGAGCAGCACATTGCCATCTTTGGTGAGTTTGATGTTGCCAACACTAGAAACAAGACATAAATCTATAATTATTATTCCTCTTGGGGCATCATCTCAGTCCTGGACCCTGCCATGGATTTGTTGGTTGTCGCTGGTGAGGTGGGTCCCTGAGGTGCAGCTGGCTCATCGCTCTCGGCCAGGGTGCTATCACTCATTTTCTGAGATGTTGGTGGTTCCACCAGCATGACCTATGGTCTCACATTCCCCCAGCTGGACACTCTTACCACCAGTGTCCCTCGTCCAAGTCTGGAAATCATCCTGGGAGATCCACGTGTTGTCTCTTTTACTCCGAGTTTGTCTCACAGGTGAGTTCACTTGTGGATCCGATTCACATCCACGTTGGGCGCCAAATGTAGGGAACAGGGGAAGGGGACGTTACCAGAACCTCTGCAGTAAGTCCTAGTCTCCTGTGAGCCACGGCAGCACATGGTGAATTACAGGAAAGGTAGAAAAATGAGACTGAGAAGAAGCTGAGCTTTGGGTCTGATCAGTGCTGCTCTGGGCAGCAAAGACAAAAACCCCTTAGCTTGCAGCACTTTTTATTCAATACATGGGGAAACAGATGTAACAAATGAAAATCCCTATTAATGAATTTTGAGGAAAATATTTTCCTGTTATCAACAATACAGTATTGGTCTGTCTTGATCATTTTAATAACATTCACATAAGATTAATTATGCTCAGAATTAGAACAGCTAATTTAGGATTAAATTAGAGATGGACAGGCAGTAGCCCCAAAGAATCTGGTGTTAAAGGCCTGAGGTCACTGCTAAAGAGTTCCATCTTGAGCTTTTAGACAAACCTTGGGACTCTCAAGCCCTCATTTGAATTTCAACATGTCCATCGATCCTAAGTTCAGAGACATTTATACAAGATTGCTTATGGCAGAATTTCAGAGTCATATGGCTGTGGACTTTCCTCTTGTCAAACATGAAGATGTGGTTTTAGCTTCTATTTGCATTTCTCCCGAAGTTGGCCACCACATCTCAGCAGGAAATACAGTTAATGACTGGGGATTTAGCATATTATCTATAGACCAGGGTGGAAATGACAGTCCCCAAATTACTCATGGCATATAGTTCTGATGCTGCTATCTTTCAGACTGCATCAGTAGAACTAAATATAGTTTAAACCTTTCCATTTAAATATGATAAATTGTTACACTGATGTACAGCTGAAGTTAAATTCAAAAAAAGACTGAGGTAGTACTTAAGTTTGTCATACAGCCGACATAAAACGCTGAGTCACACGGTGTCATGAATGGCCTGTTTATATTAAATATAAAACACGCCTGTTTAGACGTAGACATGACTTAACAAATCTCCACTGTATGAAGAGAGATTTCTGACTTAAGAAATATTTCATGAAATCTCAGAAAGTGTTGAAGATTTATCCCCCAAATAGAAAATTATTATTAATTATATATTATAAACAGGACAAAATAACTTGGAGAGAACACAGGTGTAAACTCAAGTAGACACATGAATCACATTAAATGAAGAGGTCAGAAAAAGACAAAATATCAAACTTTTTTTTAAAAAAATCAGAAATTCCCTATGATGAGTGTTATCATTTTATATATATATATATATATAAAATGACCCAATAAATGTTTTCCTCCAAAAAAAGAAAGAAACAGAAGAAACAAAATAAAAATCTTTTTCTTCTCCCAGCTTAAAAAATAAATAAAATAAATGTACCTTTTTTCAGTGTATTTTCAATCTTCAGGAGAGGTAATGGATGAAAAATGAATTATCAATATTCAGGAAGTCCATTTAATGCTAATAGTATGGTTTATATTTCCTCCATGTACATTTCTTTATGCACTCCCATCAGTGCATAATTAATTTCTTATAGTTATTTGAACTTTTTCTTTTTAACTTCTTAATAATTTTAAAACTCTTTGGAAATGGAGAAATAAAACATGTTTAATAGATTAATACAAGAGAATATAAATAAAGAGTACAAAATTGTTAAAAAGTTTGAGTGAAAAAGATGAAAAGAGAAAGAAGAAAATTTGAAAAGGATTCATGCCAAAAAATAGCCAATGTTATTTGGGTAAGGTTTTGTTTTACAGTTCATGTAGTTATCCAATTATAAATTTCAAAACTAGAAAAGGATAAAAGTTCCTTCTACAGGAAAAGCTGAATAAGTACAACGTAGAGTGCATAGCCAAAATGCTATTACTATGTCACTTGCCATCTAAGTAAAATTAGTAAAATTTAAAAGACTAATCCAATCTTAAAAAGCAACCCAAAATGTCAAGAAATTGGGAATCTGTGCCACAAGTATCACAATCATAAGTCTTTTTAAGTCTTTTTGAAGAATAAGTAATCTGTAGTCTTCTACCATACAATATTAATGACAAGAAGTAGAAAATAACTGGAAATACTACCGCAAATCTATTCTGTATTAAGACACTTTCACTGTTAACAGTTCAACCATGGTTTACATGCCTAGGGTAATGTAGCTACATGAAGCGTTCTTTGATAATACTTTCTTAGGCTTTACTGGGATTTGGGGGTTAATAAGCTAACGTTTTCCACCAATTTAGAGAAGTTCTTAGCTGTATTTTCCCATTATTTTGTGACCTTGTCTCTCTCTTTGACTAAGACTCTAACTCAGTTAACATTAAATTGCTTGATATTGTGCATATAACATTACACAGTTTCCATTTGTCATTGTTTGAATCTTAAATGTCCTCCAAAGCCGAGTTTTAAAGGCTTGGTCTCAGGCTGTGCTGCTGTTGGGAGGTAGTAGGACTTTGAGGAGGTGGGGCCCAGGGGAGAATGTTGGGTCACAGTGGGCATGCCTTTGCTGGGAATGGTAGCACTATGGCCTCACTGCTCTGTGGCCATCGTGACCTGAGCAGCTTTGCTCCACCATATACTCCCTGCCATGAGGTCCTCCCTTGTCACGCAGCACCCAAGTGACCATGGATTGAAACTTCTGAAACTGCAACTCAAAATAAATCTTTCCTCCTTTTAAATTAGCTCAGCTTTGTTTTTCCTCACAGTGATGGAAAGCTAACACAATATTCAGTTTTTAAAGCACTCTATGTTGAAGTAATACTAGACTTACATTTTGCCAAAATGGTAGAGGGAGTTTCTGTAAACTTTTCATACAGCTTTCCTTAATGGCAACAGTTGCAACATTATAAATCAATAATTGAACCCAGGAATTAAAATTAGAATAGCACTATTAACAAAATTGAAGACATTGTCAGAATTTCACTAAATTTTCCCTTAATGTCATAGTGCTATTGGGAAATCTAATCTAAGATCCTATGTTTTTATTGTCCTTTATTCTGTGATAGGTCTCCTTTCCTTTCATGACCTTCACCACGTCTGACAAATTCTTGTGTGTTATTTTATTTATTGTCATCTTGTTTGGGTTTACCCAGTGCTTTTTCACGATTAGGCTCAGCATATGCATTTTGGAGAAGAAAGTCGCATGAGTTCTGTTGTTATTCTCATGGCATCATTTCAGGACTTACCTGATGGTCATGGCTTTATTGATGATATTTACTTTGATTACTGGATTAAGGTGCTTTCTTTCGGGTTTAACTATGATATTAAAATTTTTCTTTTGTAACCCATAACTACCTTAAAAGAAAGTACTTTGAAACTACTAATATATTCTTTGTCCTCAAGATGTTATTCACTGATTTTATTATGTCAAGCTGCATCAACTATTTCTTTAATGCTTGCTTAATAGTGATTTTGAGTTTCTCTTATTCTTTTTATATTTATTACTTGGATTTTTTCTTCTAAAAGGAAGAACTCATATATATGAAATATTAGCTCATTGACATTTATCTTATTATGTGGGGATCATTCAATGCTATTTTAGTTTTATATTAAAAATTGTCCCAAATTGCAGGGTTTTTTAACATGTATTTTAGCTTTACTTCAATGTACTGAATTCTGCAAACTTAACCCACACAGAAAATCTTAGTGAAAAGAATGAATGTGTGTCCTCTCTCTTAAGAATCACAGCCCTAGTTTATTTGTGCATTGCTTAAAAGCAGTTCCTCATATATTTTGTCCATCTTAACATCTTTATGTGGCAAGAAGGCAAGTCTGGTACAAGTTAATCTATTACGACCTTAAGTGTTAGGTTTACCTCTGTTTTGAAGCAAATAGTAGCTTTATAACCTAAAGTTATCATTTACCATTTTTCAAGATTTCTATTCATGTCAAACTATCAAAATTACAGCTGAAATTTGAGAAAAATACCTTCATAACAAAAGGGAAGTAGCATTTTCCTGTTAAAATAATTATTAAAAATGACTTCATTCACTCCTCTCTGAGAAAGCACCAGGATTTACACCCAGCAAGTAAAGTATTTCTATTGTGTAGACAGTAGGAGTTAGCTTACAAACTCTATGGAAATTTTATTATAGTCAAATAATATCAAAAAACACAGCAAAATGTTTTCAAAGGAATTTCTTTTCTAAAAAAAATAAAATTGTCAGCTCCAGAAGTATAAACTTCCAGGCAGGTGTCCAAATAAACATCTACATCTTAGCAAAAAATATAGCTAGTTTTAAAAGATAGAATGTTTTCCTTTATTTCCCAAAAAAACCTTCCATTATAGTAATTAAAATTTACTTTGTGGAAAACAAAATAAGACAGTATTTAAGGAAAATTTATTAGAAGAGAAACCAGAATCTAATAAATACACAAAAGAAAGATACAGTAGTATTAGGCGAATTTGTTGTTGTGCAAGTTATGAGAGAATCCTGCTGGTGGTATAATCTTAAAGGGGCATCTGCAAGCCAGTTACTCCACTGCCTGTTTCCACAGGGAGACACAGGTAGGTCTTGCTGAGGCAGGACCTGTGGTCGCTGGTTGCTGGCCTGTGCTCTTCTGTGTGGCAGCTCATGAGTCACAGCACATTGCTACTTTTGCCCACTAATGGCGAGCACTCCTGCGGTGCACTACAAGCATAGCTAAAGAAGCTTTGGCTCTTCCTTTGGCAGCAGCAGGAGTTTCAATTTTTAAAAAAAATTTGTTTTGTCTTTCATTCATTGTAAGGAAGTTATTTTAAAGTCCTTAGGCGAGATTAGGGGAAGGCCACCCTGTGGTTTCTGTGGCAGCCATGAGCACTAAACTAAATCCAAAAGACCATTGGAGCCTGAGGGATGCATCGTAGCATATGGGCTCCTTCCTCTCATTGCTCCTTAAGTACAATCAGGCAGCATTTCTGGGTTCAGAGCTTTCAAGAGAATGCTGATTGAGAGCATGTTTCATTCTGGTGTCTGCATTTTATTGGCAGCCTGTCCTTCTCTGAGTTCTGTAGAGCACACGTTTCTTTGTATCTTGATTTAAGTCAAATTTATTCAAAGCTGAGCCACGTTTTTATACACTTCTTGAACACTCCATTTTAAATTAGTTAAAGCAACTAAAAACAGGAAGTGACAATAAAAAGCTTCTGCCATGACAAATCTATTTTTTGGGGGAATATTGTCTCGTAATTCCAAACTTATCCATTTATTTTAAATACCTTCTGTGTAATATTAAAATATTTTGGTGGCTGGATTTTTTAATCTATTTTAATTTTATGTAGAAATAAAATATAAAGTCATTAATGGCTATTATTTATACAGTTAGCCACAAAATCAATTTCTTATTTCTCTTTTATTATGTACTTTCCATTCAAAGTGGCAGCTGGTAAATAACTTTAATCTCACTTGATAATCTTGGATTTCTCATGACTTATCAAAACACCTGTCTCATAACCAGATAGGACTTTATAGAAGAATTCAAGACTCCAAGTGCTCAAACACTTTTCCTGCTGATTGCAAAGCCACATACAAAGCTGAAAGAGAAGGGTTATATAAATACTGTTCTCCCTCCCTACCCATCATACACTGTTCCCTTATTGTTTGTAAGAGTCACTTGCAAACAAATTAGTATTAAGTAATCATGTAGGCCATATAGTATAATTTAATCATATCTTAACCATATGAGTACTTCTAGATTAAGTCATTCAGTGCTCATTTTAGTATGCTGTTCACAATCTTCAAAGCTATGTTTTAAGTAATTTTAACAAACATATGTACACTTCAAAGCGTTCACCTGTTTCCTTTCCCTAAACGGGCCAACAGGGAAGAATTAGTACAACAATCCTTTTTAGTACATTAAAATGTGATTAATTTTGTTACCAATAAGTAATCAAATTCACTGTTGTACATCTGCATTTGTAAGTAAATTTGGAATGCAGCAACTTCCAAAACCAGTGTTTAGCAAACTGTGCTTCAAGTCTGAAGAAACTACTAAACAAGAACATATGCATATATATATATATATATATATATATATGGTAATATATATTCCCCTAAACTGTGTATCTACTTTGTGTGCATTTGTACAAAAAAGGAGGATGATTGACAATTTTTTATAAAAAGATTCAATTTGACTTTTATGATGTTTCCTTTATGATACAGCACAGTGTGAATAGAAACAAAGGCTCAGAGGGATAACTGGTTGAGAACTAAATGACTCCATAAAAAGAAAACAAAAATATGCAAAAGAATACAAATGCCCCCTAAAACAAGAGGTAAGATTCACTGGTTAATAACCCTTTATATTCAACATGGATATTTTCCACAAAATAAATGAATGTCACCTCCAGAAAATAGATAATCTTTATCTTTGTCTATTTTCTAAATTAAAAAAATTTTAAATGCTGTTATATACAATTTGCATTATGCAAAGTCTAAACTTTCCTAATTGATATGTATTAAGAATATTCTGAGAATTCTTTCCAGCACAGCTATAGTCCTCTACATGGTTTAAATATGCACACATTTACATAAATTTAAATAGCACAAGCATGGTCAGTTAAGAATAGTTTGAAATATAGGATGGTAAATTTGCATGTAAAATGTAGGAGAGAGTCTACATTAATATATGTTACCTTCCTTTCTCATGTCTTTTTTGAAGATAGAAATCACTTTTTCATTATATTAAGAATAGTCTATTAAACACCCACACAGCCATCAAAGAATAGAAAAAGAAACGTTAAGCTCCACATGTCATATGCATCCTTCAAACACTAGGTAGTATATATGTGCAAATAAATAGGAAAATGCTATATTGCAGTAATCAATACAATTCCTTTCAAGTCCGAGACTATCATATTGTGATCTCTTAGGGCTGTAAGTTAAAGAAGTATGCTAGTACTTTTACATAGATGAGACTCTTGTACGGAGGTTCTACTTAAAAGAATGATGACAATTAGTTTAGTTGGTCCAGAATTTGGACTAAAAAAAATGAGAGAAATGGCAAATTAGAAGAAGAGAAAAAGAGAAAAGTCTGGATGAATACGCAAAGACAGGGAAGCTCCCCTTGGCAACCGATTCTTTAGAAGTATAGAACAGGCAAGTTGTGCAACCTAAGACTTTTCACTGACCCAGATCCACTGCAATAAAAAAATCACTTTGTTTTATTCTCTTGAAATTTTCTATTTTTTCAAGATATGTGTGTGTGTGTGTGTGTGTGTGTGTGTGTGCACTCACGCGCGCATAAGTGTCCGTTAAGGAAACTAAAACAGCAGAGAATTTGGGTTATCTTTTTAAATTTTCACGCTTTGTAAATGTGGTGTGTCAATGTAGAATATTCTTCAGCACTCTTTCCAGTTAGTAAGGTATCCTTCAGATAAAATGTTCGACTGTAATCGCTTTATTAGTCTTTATACAATTTCCAAACCAAGGTTAAAAAATTCTCCCACTCGATTCTACCCACACAGAACACCAGGCTCTTTCTAACATGCACATTCCTGTGCTGTGAGAGGTTTGAGGGTAAGGAAACCCATTTCATTTTAGCTTATCTCACAATATAAAGTGTCAAATAAATGTTAGGCAATGTATGCTAAGATCAAATAAAATCAGAAAATAAATATACTTATTTATTATAATAGATATCATTAAACAATTTTTGAAATTATATTGTATCAGTTACTTTTCCCATCACCGGGAAAGAACACCCACAGCCTCCACTTAAAGGAAGGGAGGTTTACTGTGGCTCATGGTATCTGTCCATGATCAGCTGGCTCCAGAGCAGAAACAGCACGGCAGAGGTCATGGCAGGAGGGAAGATGCCAATTCACGGTAGCCAGGAAACAGAGAGGGAAGGGAGGAGCTAAGCACAAGAATACTTCCTTCCAGGTCATGTCCCACCTCCTAACTGCGAGTCTGCTTTGAACTCACCAGTAAATTGATCTACCAATGAGTGAGCAGAGCACTCCCACAATCTGATCACCTTCCAAAGACATGAGACTTGGGGGATGTGTTAGACCTAAAACAGAACATATGTACTAGTTTGTTTTGGCTGGTATAACAAAGTATCATAGATTGTGTGGCTTATAATGACAACAAAAAACCTATGTGTCACATTTATAGAGGCTGAAAATCTGAGATCAGGGTGCATTGTAGTAAGGGCCCATGTCCAATTTGCAGACAACCATCTTCTTGTATTCTTAGATGGTGAAAAAAAGAGCTAGAGAATGTGCCAAGCTCTCTTTTATAAGGGTCAAATCTTACTTGAAGGCTCTGCCTTCATGACCAAATTCTCTCCTAAAGATCCCACTTCCTATTAACATCACATTGGAGGTTATTAGGTCAATATGTGAATTTTGAGAGAACACATTCAATTCATTCCAAAGTAACACTAAGATAAATCTAAATATCACATTTATTTACTAAGCTTTAGTATCTTAAATTGTAGATTAGAAAACAAGCATTAATTATTCTGCACACATTGTGTTGCTTTAGAAATCATGTCAGCTTGGAGCAAAACTTAGGCCAAATCAAGGGGAAAATTGCTAACATGCATATTGGACTCGACTGGGAAGATACAGAAGTATGATATAGATAAACACCTATAAAGGCAATGATCCAAAAGTGAGCAATTGCAAAGGTATGAAATGAACCATTTTTCCATCAACAGAACAGCTAAGTGATTTAGTAATGGTATTAGGTTAGTCAAACAGTAATGTGGCTTTTGAAACATCACAGGGAAACATAGAAACATTTGAAAATTTAGCCTCTGACTCAGTCAGATTTTATTTCAAACACTCTTTTAACTCAACAAGACTGCCTCTTGTGAGGTACACAACTTTGGCCTCAATGTTCAAGCCTCAATGTGAACTACCCAGTAACTCTTGTACTCTTACTAAGCTTCTTTCTTCTTTTTAATTTCTGTACCATGTATAGACAAATTGTTTTAAATTTGCTTGATTTGGTACTTTTTTAGTGTACTAGTCTGTTGAGCATATAGAATGTAATAAAAGGGAGGAAGATCAACTCCCCTTGTGGGTTACTGCAAATTTCCAGAAACTAAAGGCATACAAATGGCATGCTACTGCTATAACACCAGCAAAAATACAAGAGGATTTAGAAGAGAGATTGAGTAAAAATCAGTTTCTGTGACACTTTCTCTTTTCTTTCATAGTGGTATGTTTTCTTCCATATGTGATGGGTTCAGAAACAATGAAATAAATATCAGAAAAGTGTAAGAATAAAATATAACCTCACAGTCCTCAGAAGCCAACAATTCTTGTAGCAATTCCATAGACAGCTTCCATGCCTCTAAATGACACATGCCAGTTAAAAAAAACCACCAGTCTCAGGAAAGCCCCTAAATTATTTCTACTCAATATTTTTATTTTTCCTACGTTAGATCCATCTATCCAAATTGGGTCATTTTTGTATTGTGGTCTAATAACATAAATAGCATCTCATTTTTAACAAATATTTGCAAGAAAATAAGTTAATATAGAAAAACCTTAAAAGAGTTGTTTTAATTATTTTCTCATAAGATGTTATAGTAGAAAATGATAAGCTGGTTCTTGACTGAGTAGATCCAAAAATGATTGAATAAGAATGTTAGTCTATCCTGAATATTCTGTGGACCCATGAAAAACTGAGCACAACTTTAAAAGAGAGAAGTAAAGTGAGTCACCTGATAAAGTGATTCAGGGTTGAACTTTCCTGGATTTCAGAACTCTAGAAAGTGATAATAATGTCATTTTCACATAAAGCTTTAAAAGTTTTTTTTTTTTTTGCTTTTAATCCTCTGTCAACTGAAACTAAATTAGGTTACTTAGCAGCAAAATGTAGCTGCTGTTTCTTTTTATATTTCTTTCATAAATATTTTCCAAAGAATGTTACACACAGTCTGCAAGATAGATGTCATTTGCTTCCAGATGTATTCCCTAATGTTCTGCATCCTAGTTTCTATCCCAAAGGACTGTCCTACACTGACTTCATCAAGAATGTCATCCTATTCTGCTTTCTCTTAAATAAGTAAATACTTGATAGTGAGTAATTTGTAAAGAAAATAAATGTGTTTCTTACAGTTCAGTTCTGGAGCCCAGGAAGCCCAAGATTCTGAGGCTGCAATTGATGAAGGCCTTCTTACAGCCGAGAACACTCATATCCCATGGTGATGGAAGGGGTCACCAAGAGACAGAGTCGAATTGGGATTATAAGAGATCTGGTCTCTAACCCATTAAACTCGTGAATTCATTACTTGGGAACGGCCTAATCATCTCTTAAAGAACCGGCCTAGTCCCTTCTGTAGATGCTTCAGAGTGAAGATTAAATTCCAACACGAGTTGTGACAGGGCTGTCCAGATGAAAGCAAAGAACTCTCTCACTCTCTGACTTTGGACCGAGCTCTGCTACAGAGGGCACTTGGCAGGAGTTTGAATGGAGAAAAGAAAGTGAAGTTAGGGTAGGCATCTCTTTAGCTCCTTTCCTGTGGAGCACCCAGAGAGGACTTGTGCCTTTGGCTAAATGTCACTGAATCCCTCAGGGTGTCCTTTCTATGACTCTGTCTTGTTTACCCAAATCCGCCTCTGCCTTTGGTTCCTTCTACCATCAGGTGGCTACAGTTCCACTGCTGCAAACACAGCAGTACTGAGTGATCCCATGTAGTTTACCCATTTGTGTCCGTGCCTTGGTACAATGGTCAACTTATTAAGTCTTCCTCTCGTTTCCCTTTGTTGACTGCACTCCTACTGTTGCTGAGCCACTGACTGTTGCACATGGTAACAGAAATCCCATTCACAATTGCTCTCTTTCCTTATGGTATGTTATGTTGTTAATGATAATAGAGCCATTTAAACTCATCCTTTCTTAAGTGTTGTAAGAAACAGTCCTTTCTATATCTTACTTGATTTATTGTTCTCATAATAGAATGTTTTCCCCTAAATAGTGAAGATCATTTTCAACCCACATTCTAGTTCTAATTATGACTTTAAATTACATATAATTTCATTTATCTTTCAAATAAAAACATAGACTACCAAAGAAATTCTAAGAAGCTGCCAGATTTTCATTTACTTATTATAAGTGAGAACACAAAATTAATGAGTAATTAAATTATACTTCACATGAAATAATGAATTTTGATACTGAAAGAATTAAATTTATTTCAATATTCAACAATTTTAACCTCCAGCAATCCTTTAATATGCCTAAAATACAAATGTAAGTATATAATATGCAAATGTACAAAGTAGTATAAATACATTTATATTATAACATTGCAGTATATTTCATGATTAAAATATATCTAGTTTACTATTCTTATTATGGACTTTTACTTTTTTTCTACATTCATATAAATTCCTTAGCTTCTAGAATAACTGAAGATTTTGTTTTATTTTGTTTTGTTTTACTACTGGCTTACTATTTGTGACCTTCCTTTAACTGCTTAGATTTAAATGAATATTTCAACTCTGGAAGTAGCTGCACATTTTAAGTTTTAGTCAATTTTATTCTGTCATAATGAATTATTCTTACTCATATTTCCCTAATTCTTTAAAATAAATGTTTCTTAATAAAAATGCCCTTTTAAAAATAATAACTATAATTCACTTTATATACTTTATATATATATAATATATATATAGTCATAGTCCATGACAAAGTATGAAAATAATAGATAAAGCTTCTTCAAACAATTTAGGCAATTATACAATTTAATTTATTCCACTGTATTTTAATGTATTTCATTGTATTTCACATGGTCATTTTCTGAATTCACATTTTGCATTTAGTTGACACATCAAGATAGTATACCAATTTTTTGTATTTCCATTATAATTTTATCTGGTACTAAAAGCATATTCTTGATTTTTCTGCACTTTTTCCCCACTAATTTTCCTTATTTCTTTTATCTTTCCTGATTCAATAGTTATGATCATTCTCTTGGTTATAAAGAAAAATTCATCTAATATAATATCAATTATATTTATATTGGCTGGTTTCTTTTTATATCCTCATGAGTTTTCTGTGACTTCTACTTACTGTTCTTTCCTTAATGTAATACATGCTGCTCACTCTATTTCATTTCTCATTTTAAATTTCTTTTACCAAGAATCATGATTCCCCCACTTTTACAGTGGAACTCAATGGACAACAGAGAATATAGCAACCATATTACTAGAATGTCATTTATGCAAATGTCACCAGAAATAAAATTGACTTTCCTATAACTTGGGAGTCATTTAATTTTTTTAAATAGCTGTTATGGACTGAATTGCTTCCCGTTAAAATTCATATGTGAAAGCCCTACTCCCCAGTATGACTATATCAGGAGACAGAGCTTTTAGCAGGTCAATAAAGGTAAATGAGGTTGTCAGGATGGGACTCTAACTCCACAGTATTGATACTCTCCTTAGGAAAGAGAGATCAGGAAGGCCCCTCACCCAAACTCCCACCCCACGTGAGGTCGCAGTGAGAAGGTGCCACTCTGCAAGAGGGCAAGAGAGCCTCACCAGGAACTCATGCTGATTTTATTCTTCCCAGTCTACAGAACCACGAGAAACTTAACTTCTGCTGTTTAAACACCCCAATCTATAGTATTTCCTATGGCAACCTGAGTGACTAATACAATGTGTACGTAAAGAATATAGAAAAAAGTATATTGACATGTATTTTCAGTAATAATAGAAAGTACAGAGTTATTTGTGAAGACTAGTAATTTGTATTTCTGAACTATTGAGATAATATTTCTCTCTTATACATTGGTTACAATGAACTAAAGGCTAGGTTATATTAAAATGTTATATGAAAGAAACTGTTTTAGAGATATTCATAATTGATCTTAATTCAATATATGCCCAGGGCAAATATCATTTTGAGAGTGAACAACATTGTGAAACAATGGTCATCTTGATTGAAATGTAATATTATAAAATGAAATATTGTTTTATGTTACATACGCTTATCTTTTTAAAAAGTACAAATCTGGGGGCAATATACTTTCCGGTCCCCCTTCTGTCTCTCTTAGACAGAAGCTGTCTTTCTCTCAATAAATTTTTCCTACTCGAAAAAAAATTTAAAATGAAAAAATAAAAAGTACAAATCTGAGTAAATTGATTTTATGTATTTTTGTTTTCAAAGGTAACTAAATGCTATAAGACTATTGTATGTTTTTGAAAGCCATAAACAGCAAGCTGAGTAAGTTTTCACTGAATAAGTTATTACCAGGACAAAGGTAAGTAAATATTATGTGGTCCTTCTGGCAGCACTTCAAACCATAGGAGATCCCTAGTGTTCCTCCTGGTGATCCAGCCAAGGTCGTGCCTGATGGAGTTCTGAAGACTAACGAGGATGGATCACATATAACATTTTCTTAAAACATGACTAGGACTTCATTGTCATTGTTTATATCTTTAACTTTTAATTGTACTTGCTATATGCCCACATTTTGATTATCATGTTTTAGTGATGCTGACTTGCCTTTATTACAAAGAAACATGAAAATTGAGGACATTGTGACAATATAAAAATAGTTTAAGAGTATTTCCAAGGTGTTATGTAAATACATACACTATCCATCTTGCCATGACATTTAATTCTACTGTAAATGCGCAAACATACATAATTCCTTTAATAATATCATCCCATTAGCTATAGCAATGGTTAGGTTGTAATTTCTATTAATTGTTGAGTAATTTAAATTTATAAATTTAATGTAAAAATGGTAGTTATATCGTATATTTTCTCCCCCCCCCCTTAAATAGCTGTTTATTGGCAGTGGGCTGGAAGGAGTGCTGAGTGCCGGAGTTAGCGTACACAGAAAACACCACACACCAGAGTCACGAGGGAGGCAAGTGACAGGAAAGCTTGGAGCCCCGATGAGGCCCCTCTGCAAGTGTCAGCAGTACAGAGGCCTGGAGTGTTGGGGGCAGCCTCAGAACACCTCAGCTTAGTAGGCATGGTTAGAGATGAAGAGGGACTCACTGGCCGCAGCCCCGACCTGGCCACTCGGAGTGTACTTCTCCTGGCAGGCGAGGCTGTTGGTCAGGGCTCGCTTGATATACTCCTTCTGGACAGACTTCAGGTTCTCCTTCTTCCCACCCCAGGCCTTTAGTGCAGAAGCCTGCAGGGCCTGACCGTAGAAGGTTAGGGCCCACGGCTTCAGGAGGGGACACTTGTTGATGGCATTGAGGTTGATGGAAGCCTCCTCCTTGCTCTGTCCTCCAGACAAGAAGGTGATCCCAGTGACAGCGGGGGGCACGGTGTGGCGCAGCACTGTGACAGTTGCCATGGCAATCTCCTCTTGGGAATACTTCTGGGTGCAGGCATGGCCTGGGGTGACCATGTTGGGCTTCCGCAAGGTGCCTTCCAGGTAGATGTGGTGGTCACTCAGAGCCTTGTAGGCAGCAGCCAGCACCTTCTTGTTGACATACTGACAGCGCTTCAAGTCATGGTCCCCATCAGGGAAAATCTCGGGCTCCACGATGAGCACGATGCCATTCTGCTGGCAGATGCTGGCGTAACGGGCCAGAACATTGGCATTTTCCATGATGGCAAGGGCTGAGGGGATGTGTTCTCCAATCTTCAGGACGCAGCGCCACTTGGTAAAGTCAGCTCCATCCTTCTTGTACTGGGCACAGCGCTCAGACAGCCCATCCAGCCCTTGGGTGGTGGTTTTGCCATTCGTTCCCGCCAGGGGCACCACGCCCTTGACTACCTTGATGCCCACAACACCACCCTTGGCTTTGATAACTTGGGGGAAATGGCGCCCACCGTCCGCCTTCTGGTAGAGGGTCTCGTGGAAAAGGATGACTCCCCCGATGCAGGGGTTCACTCGCTCATCAGCAGTCAGCAGCAGCTGGCGGTAGAAGCGCTGGTTCTCCTCGGTGTTCTCAGTACCAATAGACTGCAGCCGCTTGGCAATGTTTCCAGTGGACTCATCTGCGGCCAGGATGCCCTTGCCCAGAGCCACGATGCGGTGAGCGATGTCAGACAGCTCCTTCTTCTGCTCCGGCGTCAGTGCTGGATATGGGTAGGGCATGGTGCCTGTGGTAGCAAGTTCCTGTCGGGCAGGGGAGGAAGCGCGGTACTGCAGAGGGCGGCGGGCGGCCTGAGGGTGAACGGCGCGGTCCTCACCCGCAGCCTACCGTTTGTCATTTTCTTGCACATGCAGTTCTTACAAATCTTATTCTGTTAATAATAGTAAGAATTAAGTTTTAAGAAACTAAAGTAATATTTAATTAGCACCATCAATTAGATAATCCCTAACAGCAAGATTCTTACAACTTGTGAGAAATTTGATCTGAGTATGTTCTTAAAAAGGAAGTTGTTGCATTTGCATTATGTATGGATTTTTTTTTTTTTTGGTCTGAAGTATATTTTAAATTATAACATAGCTAAATTGGTTTACTTTTTTCTTTATGTTTGTGTGTTTGGTTTCTGTTGTACTGTGAAGACATGTTAGAAATATGATCTTCTAATACTCAAAGTAAAACTATAATTCACTTTAAAAGATTACAAAAGCAGAGTTTTCATGAATCACTGGAAAAGATGGAGAATCACAAAAGTCCTCAAATGTTTCTAGCCTTCTCTTTGGTGTCACATATATGTTACTATTTAACCTGATGTTGACACTGGCAATTCTCTTTGACCCTGACAGACCCACAACATTACTCAATCCAACATAATTTTTCCTATTGATGCAGTGCTGAAAAAGCTGACTAGACAGTGTTCCTAACTTTCAATTCCTTCTGTGTCTCCCTATAGAAGTATTGCTCTCAGATTCTGAAAGACCCAAAAAGCAGGACCCAGAGTGACAGAGACAGGTGTTAAAAATTTTAAGAGGACAAACTTTGTTAGGAAAAAGAAACACTTCTCTTTTCATTCTCATTTATTAGAACTCAGAATTTATATTGACTACAGGATAAAAAGAAATATATATTGGTCATTGTGTTGGGGAGTATTTTGTACCTCGAACATTCAAGATATCCTTTCTGAGCTGCTGCTGTAATGAGTCCTGTAGTCTTCCATATATCCAATAGTTTCTGGGGCTGGAGGAATAAAAGAACTGTGGATTTCAATTGACTACCCTTCAAATATAATTGGAAAATCAAATTTTCAGTTAGGAGTACTATTATAGATGAAACAACAATAATAATAAATGAAAGTATTTGGAAAATCCAAGAATGGTAATACTGAAGATGTAAACACATTTGTAGATAAAATAAAATGTAAATAGAAACGGAGTGTCTACTCCAGTGGTAAATATCTGATCATTCCACAAAGTACAGTGTCCACTGTACCTGGTGTGCATTCCTTCGGTAAGCTAGTTCACTGGGAAGTAGGTACTGAATCAGAGAGGCGGCCTGGCTGTTGCTGCTGCATAAATGTGACATCACTGGTGCAGTGGTTTGGTCAATTTCTCCACTTTTTGAATTTATAGTAACCCTTATTTTGTTTCATAATCTCATAGAGAAAGTACTGAGGTGTTTTAAATAAATAAATTCACTGACACACACTGGGTAAATTATCTTATCCACTTTATTATAAAGAACATTATGAACTTTATATTCTTTGTGATAAACATTTCCATTTGTTATAAATATTTTCTGTTATGGATTTATTCCACATTTGTAGAATGCATATCCTCATAGTTTTTCCTAAAGATTGACATGAAACAGGCTTTCCTCTGTCCTAAACTCTCACTGTGATACAGACAGTTCTTATTTTCTAATCACAAGAAAACCACATTTTATATTTTAGTGTGCTTAGTTTTATCCCAGGAAATAGAATAGAAAAAGAATTGTCCTTTACATCCGGGCCTGACCTATCAACTCTTTCAAAGCACTCATTTCTTCTTGCTCTTTCTCTCCCTCTCCCCTCACATCCCTCCCACTGGTCTTGGCCAAACAAGGGAAAGGTGTCAGTTCCAGTGAAAGACTCAACAACAGGTGGCAGGAAAACAGCTAATGAGCAGAGGGCTTCTTGGAGCAGAGCTTTCCAGCAGCACTCTCTGGTCAGGAGGACTCACTTTGGGCTGTGCATGAGAAGAAATAGCTTTGTGTTGAATCTGTTGGAATTTGTAGGCTTTTGTTTTTCTTTCAGCTGGTAAATTATTCCTACTGATAGACTAAACATCCAGCCAAACCATTAGCCACTGCCCATGGATTAATGCTGATTTCCACAAACTATCTGCCCTTCCAATTAAACTTGACAGCTAGATACTCAGTGCAGATAGTGCGACAATGCCACGTGAGACAATTACAATGTCACAGCCGTCAGCATAATGCATGGTACAGACCCAAAAATGTTTCTTCTTAAATCAACCAGCCGTACAAAATGCCCCTCAAGTCTCCATGGTGTGTTGGGGATGAGGATGGAGATTGTGCATATATTGGGAGAACTGCCGAGGTCTCCTCACTTCTTCCAGACGTATTTAATAACAAACAGCACTATAAAAGCCCAATTTTACAAGTAAGTAAGCAAAGTAGACAGTGTATCAGGGGCAATGCATGTTGGATGGTCACTTAGTGCCTTTGCTATGGTTTATATAAGACTAAGCCGTTTCAAAAAAATGATCCATTTACTTGCCTGTAAGGATTAGAGTGTGGTATCATCATTTACCAGTCCTTTTTTCAGGCTTTATGAGCCTTCTCATTGACTGCAAATTCTTCAAGCATCTTTGATTCTCAGTGAGGTCAACTTACACTGCAGCCTTGATCAACTGGAGTGAAAGTTCTTCTTAGTATCACTAAGAGATGACACACTCCGGTCACTGTGCAGTAGGGTAGAATGGTTCACATGAGTATCATCTGTGGGCAAAAGTATAGGAATCATGGGTGCCTGGGGCCAACTGCCTGACTCATTAGAAGACTGACCTTCTGTATTAAGAAGACTTAGTCCTCTTGTGTTTGAGTTGATCCTTATCTTCTTGGTATGCTACAAATATGACTTAAGTGAAAAATCTACATATGAATGATAGTATTATGATATGTAAATAGAAGTGAATAGTTGAAGCAGGGAAAGATTATTAGGGCCTAGAAACTATTCCAAATGATACATAAAGATGGATACATGAAAATAAGCATTTGCCAAAGCTAACAGGACTTTAAAATGCAAATATTGAATCTTAATGCATGCAAATCAAATAAAAATCATGTAAGGGGTTTTTAAATAATAAAATGAAATGAAGACTGTGATAAAAGAATCAAATATCTTACCATAGATTGAAATAAGCTCAATAAAGAGGTTATGACATGGGGGCAAAAAGCTGACCTAAGTAAATTTGGAAATAAGTAAAGACTAACACTAAAATGAGAAAAGTCCAAGAGAATGTGGGTGAGAGGAGGGGCGCAGAGGAAGGGGAAATAAGTGAAATAAAGAAATGTCATCTACAGAAACCTAATCACCTCAATGAATGCAAACATTATATGTCACAAACATAAAATAAGATTAATAATATAAACAAGAACAAAAATGGGCAAAAGAGATTTAGAGGAGGAGGAAGGGAAGTGGAAGAGAAGAGGAAAGGGATTAAAAACAAGGAACCAAGTTGTATTATGTACATATACCCACTGCCCAAGATGAGTGTAAACTGCATGTACTGAAAACTTATACAAATAAAAGGATAGAAGCAAAAGCAAAATGAACCAGAAATATAAGTACTATGTTAGAGTTGATAGTTGTTCCCCACAGTGTAAGAGTAAGCAATTTGGAAACTATTATTCAATTATACTGAATTCTAACATCTATAAATGAATGATAAAAGGTGAAAGTCAGGTTTCTTATTGATAGAGGGAAGATTACAGACAAGCAGGGAAAAACTGACCAAAATGATTTACGTGGCAATCAGTTAGTCAAACAGGAGTGAGCTTTGCTTAACCCAGCCAACTTCATGTAAGCAGCCTTCACAGAAGTCCAAAATAATACTGTTTATCACATCTCATATGTATACATTTATTCTCATGAATATATAGCTGCCAGAAAGGCTTGCATAGTTCTCTGACCATATGCTTTGACATTGCCAAATTAATTCACTGTCTTCTTATTGAGGAAGAAAGCTATAAAATATATTGAGTGATAATGAGTATTTTCTGCCAAAGATCCCTACCTCAAATCATACAATAATGAATATTGCTGAAATACATGAAGAACAAACATGTATAAACAGATTATTACTTTCCTAATTTAGGACTTTTCAAATACCTTTATATGTAAATATAAGGATTACTCAATGATACACAATTTGTGTTAAGGACAAAAATACAAGTAAATAAATATGTTTACATAGATTTTCAAGTGTATTTATGCCAAAATATTTCATTTATGTACAAAATACAAATAAATACTGGAAATATAGAAAAGACAAATATAATTATACTCAGTATTTTAAAAGCCATCAGGAATTACTAAGGAAAGTCACTAATGAAAAAAGTTGAAACTCTCCTGAAGTTTTAGACCATTCTATTTCATGGCACCTGGTGTCACAGAACTCATCTGACTCATTATTAAGTATACTATAATATGGGAAATTATCAAATGAATGCCAAATTCTTCACTTATAATAATTTTTCACACCAACCAATTGTGCAACTCACCCGACACCAAGCACATATCCATGAATTCAGTTTAATTCTGATATTAATTATCCAGTGTTCATCTAGACTCCATAGATTAATGGCTAAATTCCACAAGATTATGCCTACTTTTGACATCAATCTCAAGTCCTAGCATTGCCCTATTTTTGACCAGCTGCCTATAAAATGGAGGTTCTCATAACATCCTCCAGAAGCTCAGTTCTTTGCTACAATAGATCAAGAACCCAAGAAGACACTGGCTTATTAAAAAATATACAACTCAGTAAGAGTCAAATAGAAGATCCATAAGTCACACAACTTCCCATCACCTTGATGTGTTCATCAACTCAGAAGCTCTCTGACCTTTGTTGTTTGGTGAGTCCATGGAGATTTTGTTAGATCATTGCTGTTAACTCAGTATCCAGCCTCTCTCCACATCTTGAAGATCAGAGAGTAGGGACAAAAATTGCAATCCTCTCATCATGCCTTGGTCTTTCTGGTGACAAACTACCACCCTGAAGCTGTCTCATTAAAACAAAAGACATTTGATCCCCAGTACCAAAAAAAGACATTTCTAATTACCTAGAAAAATCCAAGGAATTTTAGAAATTTTTATGAGCTGGGGGCTAAAGATCAAATTATTATCAATGTCGTTAATATTCAAAGATAAGATTATTTATCCTTGTGTCCTCTACATTATCTTTTTGTGAATGTTCATACAAGCATAATAGCTCCCTTAAAATCAAATGTGGAAATTGGCTTTCAGTTTTGACACAAAGCACTTCCCATGTTCAGGAAAACTTTTTCCAAAAGTCTATCACATACCTCTGGGATTTTCATTGGAACACAAACTATGATACCTAGAGGTCACATTCATAAGATAAAAAGAAAACATTCTACCAATATCACAAAACAGAACAGGTAGCATTGAGGAAATATTTTATAGTTTTTCCTCTTCCGAAATTTCAGTAGGAATGACCATTGTCCCATGACATAACTTTTTAATTATTATCACAAATTATGCAATATCATCCTAGATACAGCCACTTCTGTAAACCCCACCTATGGGAGACATCTAGATACAAGTCATAAGAAGTTGTTTTTCTTTCTGCCCTGCTGTTTTGATATTGAAACATTGATTGCCCTTCAAAATATTATACAATAATGCATTGCTTAACCATGGGAATATGGATTGAAGAATACATCATAGGATGATAATTTTTGTCCTTATATGAAGAGCATAGAATGTACACACAAGACTAAGATGACTATGGATTCATTTAGCAAAATAATCTAGAGTCCTGCTGTCATATATCTCCTGTTGTTTTTGGAATGTTCTACAGCACTGATGGTATCTAGGCTGACTAAATGATAATCTACCTAGTTCTCTAGCTTTGGTTCATCATGTAGCAGCTGATCCTTTTGCATATCAGTTGAAGATCTTCAATATTGTAATGATAAATTTAATATACTAAATACTTCATAGTATCTATTCCATATTAAGTAATGTGCTTAATCATATTAAAAATAGAAGTTAAACTTAACCTGAAATACTCTAAATTGTAAATTTGAAACAACTAGTTTTCTTAAGAAACTTAATAAAGTAGTAGAATGAATGGAGTTCTCTTAATAATCCAAACACTGAGATTATTAGAGATGAACAGATTTATATATTTTGATCAAGAACTAGGAGAATATTTGCAGGAGACAACTATGAAAGAGTTTCAGGAAGAAAGACCATTGTATTTATTTTAGCCATTTTAATATATTTAATTAATGGAGTTGCCTGTGGTTAATTGTACAATGTGAAAAGTTAGGAATTAATGAGTGATTTTTATTATTTTTCACATCCAGTTATGCAGAAGAAATGTTTCCTATATTTAAAATACCAAATAATTGCATATTTTCAAACAAGTTAGGAAATTACTGGTTACTTTTATTTGCCATTAAAAATGGATAGTTTTGGATCTATGTATTCATACATGTTGAATTCCCTGCTTTTACTCATATTATAAGAAAATTTTTGTGTGGCTGAAGATTTAAAAATATCAAAGCACATTAAGAAATTAAAATCAAAACAATGATACTAGCAACACTGTTTAGAACTTGTTATACATATTGTACACAGTATTGTGCCTTATAAATATGTCAGGGAAACAGCCTTGTACAGAGAAAATTCATGTTCTAAATAATATAAAATTAATTAATTGAAGGAATAATTGCCACTAGACATAAATACAGAGAAGAAATAAGTTTATTTTGCTATAATACAAACCTGGAAATATTGATGTCTTCTGATATAAACATGTTTACAAAACAAAAAGTCTGTTACATTGCATTTGAATTTGTATCTAATAAATTGTCAAGAATTTTATCTTTTTAAAATTGCACTGCATGTGAGGAAGACCATTCTATGTCTTAATCATTAAAGTAAATTTAACTTTCACACTATTTGAATAAAACATTCTATGATAAAAGTAAACTTCCACAAGAAATTTTATAATAAAGATTTAAAATCAGTTAATTTTCACACTAAAACATTGTGTTTAGCTTACTCAAGCATCCAAAGAATATTTTAAAAATCAATTTAAAAGATACATACAGAATAAAAAATGTAGAATGTAACAGGCACAGAGCACTTATGTTTTCAGGATATTTCTGAAACATCTGTAAAAATGTGACTCCTAAAATTTGGAAAATTTGTACCCATTTAAAATGTATGTTCATATTTTTAATAAAGGCATATATTAATTAAAAAATAACTAAAAGGTTCAGATGATTAGTTCTTATGATTGTATAGACTCCTGTTTCCATCACCCAAAGCAAAAGAAATAATCTATCACTCCAGAAAATTTACCGTAGGCCTCTTCCTATTTACTCCTGTTACCATTCATGGCAGAAGCAAACATTTGTCACTTTCACTCATGAATTATTTTCACCTGTCTTAGGCTTTATAAATGGAACCATACAACATACTCTCCTTTCAGACATTTATTTTGTCAACATTAACTTTTGAGATTAAATTTTGTCATGATTTTATGTTCTACAAGTATATTCCTTTTTATTGTTAAATGAAACCTATTTTACAAACATGCTGAGATGACTTTATATATTTTTCCTTTGGCATATATTCTTGTTTGTTTGTTTGCAGTTTTAGTTTCCTTTAAAATGGGCTACTTCTAACATTGAAGTGGAAGTTTTTTGGTGAGTATAAATAACAGTAGAATTATTGAGTAAAATAATAAATATATGTAGAATTTTATTAGAAACTCCAAGTCTACACTCAGAGCTGTTACTGATGTTTTTAATTATTCATATATCAAATACTTCTATCAATTCTACATGGTTCAATATTTAGTATCATGAGTACCACAGCAGTCAGCATATCTTAATGATTAAAACATGTATTTATATACAATAGACAGAAAATATCTAGAAAAAAATCCATCTTGTTTAGGTAGATTTTTCTGAAAAAGTTCTAAGCAGCAATAGCCATATGATTACTGAATATTTTTCATGCCAGACATGCTGCATATTTTACATTCATAATCTTACAATTTTTGTAATTTTGAAATTAGGAAATATTCTCCTTTAAAGATGTACAAACTGAGTTTTAGATTTAAAAACATATTCCATTTTATAAACTAGATAAATGACAAAGCAAAATCAGAACATAGATACAGTTTCTGCAGATTCAATGGGTAACAGTACATCACGAGTCTATTAAAATGTATTAAATTCAAATACCTTCTAAATAAACTTAGAATTTCTGAAAAACTATACAAAAATCTCATGTGAAATGATACTATAGAAGTCTGTTACTAAGCAATAGTTTTTTAACATACGTAAGCAAAATATAAAGCACATTTAGTTCTTTTACTTGTTCACTGAAAGGATACTTTTATGTTTAATTATATATATTTATATATATATATATATTTTTTTTTTCTTCTTCTCAGGAAGCAGCTTTATTTTTCCCAGCACTGATTCACCAGATTCCTATCCAAAGGCTGAATGCCGATCATGTCATAGTTGCAAACTTTTGTACAATTTTTGTCTTTTGTCTCCCTTATAGGGGCACACTAACATTTTACAGTCTGGTCCATATGATTTATGTTACAAAGTTACATCAGAACTACACTTTGTACAGAGAGGCTGATATAGCTACATTGTAAAAAGTTCCTCCCCCAACACAATGGGAGGGCCCTACCACAGTAGTATTGAAATGTAATTAAGAGAAAAGTCTCTAGAGTCAGAGAATCTAGACAAAAATTGCATTTACACCATTTAGTTTTTGAGTGAATCTGATCAATAACTGTGAAATACTTGAAAATCTATAACAAACCGGTTTTCCACAGCCATACATGACCTAAACCAAATACAATTCATGCCAAATAGATTTTACTCAATGTCACATTAAAGGGTTAGGATAAATCATACACCTTAATAAGAAAACAGAATTTTATTATGAAAACAGGACTAACAGTGAATGCACAGTTTAAAATATACACATTCTAATCTCAGTATTGGGGAAGAAGAGACTTCCAGGTTGAACATTTTGTAAAACAGTGGACCCTCAAGTTATGACCAGCCTGATATATGAACAACTTGGGTTATGAATGGAATTTTGTTTTAACTTACAAAGTCTTGAGTTACGACCTGAATGCCAGGCACTTGTGCTTCCAGATGGTCTCAGGTACAGATTTAATCCTTAAAGAGTTCTGGAGGGAACATTACAATATCCTTTCCTTTTGGGGGTTAATTGAGAAATCCTGGGACAATGTCTCTCTAAGGACACTGAGATCTGCCTGAGTATAGGATAGAGACTTTAAAGGCTATGTAGAGGAGCCTGAGTCTTCAAATGACCAACTTGAGTTACAACCAGCCCTCAAGAATAAATTGAGTTCGTAAGTCAAAGATCCACTGTACATAGAAAACTTCTAATTTCAAAAAACAACGTTTAGGAATGTATTATGAATAAGTAGAGACTCATAGACTTCACATTAGTTAATATAACAAGACTGCACACCACTTCATGTAAAGTTTAAAGGAGTGTTTTAAAATCACAAGAGATGTGAAAACACAATTCTAGAATTTTTCTTTTTTCTTTTTCTTCCTTTCTAAAAGAAGCACACTGTCAGAGGTTTCTGATTCTAGTGCATGATGATTTAAAACTTAGTCATGACTAAATAACATGTCAGGCTATGGTCTCCAACAATTTTTCACAGAGGAGGGTTTCTGGAAATCAAAAGACAAAAACATGAAACAAGAGCTATTTTTACATTTCTCACAATTTAAAAGTGGCAGAGAAATAAAAATAATGTATTTATTTAAATTCCAAAAAGCAATATATTTTGCATGAGAATAAACTGTTCAATATTGCTAAAATACATTATATCATATGTTTTATGTACATGGGTTATTTCATGATACCATGACACCAATGTGAGCAATAACAAAATTTCATTGATATTGAGGAAAATATTATTTTCTCTATTTTTCATACTTCCAGGGTCTTCATTATGGGACAGTTGTCCATGTTATTTTTGTCCTATTCAGAATGAATTTTTTTTCTTCTCTTTAAATTCTTTTATTGGTACATTTTAGGTATACAATACATTTACATTCATCATTGGATGCGTGTACCTGTACATGATGTATCTTGGTTCTTCTTCTTTCCCCAATTACCTGTGTGCCCTTCACCCCCTCCACCCTTCCCTAGTTACAAAGACTTTGTTTCCATTTTTTTCTTTTCCCATAATTTTTCTTTCCCTTCTTTCCTTTCCCCTTCCCCTCCCACCACCTCCACCCCTTTGGACCTTTTCCTATTTCAAATTATCAATTATTCATTATTAATCCTTTTAATCCTTACTTACACTTTCAGTTTCTCACACTAGAGAAACTATTCGGTATTTACACATGTGTATCCTATTTATTTCACTTAAGAGTATGGCCTTGATATGCATCCATTTAGCTATAAATGTCTCTAGTTTCTCATTCTTTATGGCTAAATAGTACTCCATTTTATAAAAAAAAAACCACATCTTTTTTATCCAGTTTTCAGTTGATGGGGACTTGGGCTGTTTCCAAGCTTTTGCTGCTACAAACTGTGCCGCTATAAACATGGGTACACATATATTGCTGGGGTATGATTCTTTTAATTCTTTTGGGAAGATACCCAGTAAGGGAATAGCTGGATCAAATGAGACCTCTAGCCCTAGTTCTTTGAGTCATCTCCATACTGATTTCCATAGTGGTTGCACCAGTCTACACTCCCACCAACAATGGAGAAGGGTTCCTTTCTCCCCAAACCCCCAAGAGTATTTGTTATTGGTTGATTTCTTAATAGCAGCCATTCTTTCTGGGGTGAGGTGGAATCTCAGTATTGTTTTCATCTGCATCTCTCAAATGACCAGTGCTGTTGAACATTTTTTCCTATATTTATTTGTTGCTTTTATTTCTTTGTCTGAGAAATATCTGTTCATTTTGGATGCCCATTTTTGAATTGGGTCTTTTAATTTGGGGGGTCTGATTTTTTTTCAGTCCTTTATATATTCTAGATAGTAGTCCTTTGTCTGAGGTACAGCTGCTAAAAATTTTTTCCACATTGTAGGTTGTCTGAGCTCTGCTGGTGATTTCTCTTGCAGTGCAGAAGCTTTTTAATAAGATGAGATCCCAGTTGTTGATTCTTTATGCTAGTTCCCAGGCTACCGACGTTTTGTTCATAAAGTCTTTTTCTATGCCAATATCTTCAAGAGTTCTACCTAATTTATCTTCCAGCAAGTTTAGTGTTTCTGTCTTGATATTTAGATTTTTAATCCACTTTGATCTTAGTTTAGTGCATGGTGAGAGGTATGGGTCTAGTTTTAATCCTTGGCAGGTTGAAATTTGGTTTATCCAACACCATTGATTAAATAGGCTATCTTTCATCCAATGATGGCTGTTGACTCCTTTATCAAAGATGAGGTAGCTGAGTATGTCTGGAGTTATTTCTGAATCTTCTAAGCTATTCCACTGATCATTGGGTTTGTTTCTTTGCTGTTTTTATCACAGTAGCTTTGTAGTATAGTTTCAAGTTGGGTATTGTGATACCCCTGCCATGTCTCTGTTGCCTAGAATTTCTTTTGCTATTCTAGGTCTCTTCTGGTTCCAAATGAATTTTTGGATTGTTTTCTCTAGTTCTGTGAAGTATATTGTTGGAATTTCAATTG
>NW_004624813.1:9939865-9957469 GCF_000247695.1 Heterocephalus glaber | reverse complement strand
TACTGGATTGATTTCTCATGGTCCCTTACTGTTTTTAAGAAATCTCTGTTTTCATGGTCCTTAACCACAATCCTGTCTTCTATATCTGATATTCTATCTTCAGATTCTCTTAATCTGCTGTGCACACTTTCAGTGGAGTTTTTAATCTGAATATGTTTGAATCTGTTTCATGGATTCCATTTCTTTCTTATGTTGGGCCATTATGGTTTCCATTTCTATGTTTAATTATATTGATCACAAATCTCAGTTGATGATCTATCATCTATTCATTTCAGACACATAGCAGTAACCCACATACATATTACAAACCAGTCAAAATACTTTATTTAAAAACAAACATTGTAAATGTACCAAACATGGAAAAAATATTTATTTCTATTACAGGGAAAATAAAAATGTGGGATAAAAATAAAATCATCATATTACTAAGAATGTATTCACAGAATTGCATGTTAAGCAATTAGTTATTTCTTAATAAAACAAATAATAGTAAAAAGCTTTGAAAACAAAGGAATTGTTTCACTCTCTCTCATGCTAAAACCAGTTACAGTAAAGCTATCCATTCATGAAATTGTAAATATATGTTTAGAAAAAAAAAAAGCAATGGGCCAGGGAAGTAACTTGATAAAGAGCACTTTTTCCTGTGGGGAATTTTGGTTGCATAATTCCTAAAGTGTTGCTTCAAAGAACAAACTTTTCTTGTGAAATATCGTGTGGTATAAAGAAATTTCCCAGTGAAGAGTTCATCCTTGTCTGCATTCGTTATACACTGAGGTTGCTGAATTTCTCAGGGCTTAATTTTCCTGTTTTCACTCAAACTCTGCTCTTTTTTCTCTGCAGCCACATTAGCAGACCCAGCTTCACACTGTTCGGTGCTGGGTGCTGTAGCAATGTTGAAAATATTGTTGCTAAGCAACCTGATGCTGCACAGGGGAACTCCATTTTTCTGATGAAAGTGACAAGAGAAAGATTGCTACATCAATAGCTTTCTGATTTTTTTTAAAATTTAACAGCTATAGTAAAAAAGGAGAAGATAGGGACAATGAAAGAAAAAATAAGAGAAGGCTAAAATAGAAGCCATCTAAATGTAAAAAGAACTGTGACAGGAAGGTAAAGTTCAGAGGACAGAGACTTATTCACTGAAATAGCTGGGAAAATATTAGATCTTAATCCAAAAATGTAAATCAAGTGTATTTAGAAACTGTGTTTGTAACTTATATATACTCTACAAAGGAAAGAATCCCCCCCCCAAAAAAATACAAAGCCTTGATCTTGAAATTGAGTGAATTAGCTCATTGAAACTTTTCTAACCTTTCTGGATTCCCTCTTTTTTCTCTGAAAAGGTATAACTTTTATCTCTGAATCAGAAAACATGTCTGAAGTGAACATTTCTGGCCTTTGAAATGTACAAGATGGTTCCAAATGAGGGCCTGGAGGAATAATAAAAAAGGTAACAGCAATACATAATTTTGAATCCCTCCAAAGAATTGAAAATCTGTGCTCTTATTCAGCTTAAGAAAGAAAGTCCATCTAAGTAATAATGGCTTAGAAAAAAAGAAAAGAAAAGCCTTTGAGTGGGTCTGAATGAACTTGGACTGTGCTGAATGGCAGAAAATGCAGAAGCATCAGTGGTAATAGATACATGGCTCTTCTTTGAATGACTGTAACAGGAAGCCAAAGTTGTAAAAAAAAAGAAAGAAAGAAAGAAAAGAATTGGCATAAATAGCATGAACACTAAGGTAGTAAGATAATAATACAAATTTACTCACTTAAAATATTTGAACTAGGCGTTTGATTCTTGGTTTAAAACTTTCCTGTGTGCTATTTAATTTGAGCTTCAGTTTACTCCTCTGTCAAATGGCTGTGACACCTAATTTTTACAGGTTGAGGCTTCAATGAAATAATGTATCAAACACCTATCAAATCCACAGCTTTCTTTTACAAAGAAGTGTAGTATATTCACACTATGTATGCTATAAGGTAAAATAGTATCAAGTATGACAATTCACACTAACCTTGATTTATACTCAACAAGTGCTTGTTTAGCTGAGCAGCTAAGATGTACTACTGATTATCTAAAGCTATCATTTAACCCAAAGGAAAAATGTTTCTCTTTGTCTTCCTTTGGTAAAAATAGAAAAAAAAGCAGAGCTAAACTTGACCATCATGACTCTATTTTCCAAACTCTACAGTTTTTAAACATCTAGATTGTAAAGTGGACTGAGAAGTTTAAGCATCCTGGTCAGTCCAGTCCTGAAATGATCTTGGACCATGTTACAGTGCGAGAAAATTAGGAACTTACAGAAGAGAAATAGTGAACCATTGATGTTATTTTGATTATCTCTGTGCCTGTTCATCCTGGCATGGGTTAGTATTGATTGCTCCTTCTCCTGATATCATGTGTTCCTGGGATTCCACTCCAAGCACTCAAGAAAAGGGTGGCTGAAATTACAAAGAAGAATCTGTTTCTGGGAGCCACATAGTATTGTATTTGATTGGCAATTTGGTACTGCTCTTTTAGTGAAAAATTTTAAAATAAGAATCTCTTCAAGTTAAAGATTAGAAATAAATGACAGGAAGAGGATAGAAAAAAGCAAATAGGTAAAATAAAAATAGCAGAATACAAAGTACATAATATTATTTCCAAAATTATTTTATAACTATGAGATTCATTTTGCTACCAACTTAGAAAGAGCTATTTTTTATGTTCACCACACCTAAAGAAAATATCTAAGGGGTAGATGTTGTTTTTAGCCAGCCATCATGTTCTGCTTTCTAAGTGTGCTCTATTTCGGGTTGCTTTATTTTGTGCTTTCTTCCTTTATGGATCCCTCTCCCACAAAAAATGCAAAAGCAATTTTTCCATCCTTCAATTAATATACTTTCATTTTACTAAGCACAATCATTTCAAGTGTTTCAAATCGTTTAATCCTCCTGGCTCCCATAGAAATAGCAATTATCATTATTGTCAATTGATAGGTAAGTAACATAGAAAGTGATTCACACTTTTAACTCAAAACTAGAAGGAAAAAAGAAAAGAAAAGCCATGCAGCTAGTCTCTGTGTTCTCCACTTCTCCATTTTTTTTTTTTTTTTTTGGCTACGCTAAATACCAGGTTTAGGGCCTGTAATACCGTGCTTTTTGTGAATTTCACACAATATTTTTAAATCCTCCGTGATACTTATGTTTGAATTTTATTCATTTTGAAATAATATATTCAAGATACTGTTTGCTTTTATAATTATCAGAAATTTATTTTCTTAAGCGACTATATTTCCTTTTATCTATTAGCAAATATTAATATTAGGTCAGCGAACGACAAGGCAGCATGTTACAGTGCTGGCGCTATTCCTGGAATATACCATTGTAGTAGGGACTGTACTTTATTCTTGTTTTCCTAAGATAATATACTGAATCTAGTGTTTCCTCTGCTTAACGTTCTCACATCTTGGGAATAAGAAAAGGAATGTGAGTTAGGATGACTTCCTAACATTAAGGAACACCTCACCTTTTTAGGGGTGATAAACTTGAAACCAAGTGAGAATTTTATCAAGTTATAATCATGAACCATTTAGAAAAGTAAGAACATAACAAAGAGAAAGGAGGTATTAAATTTAAGAGGATGGAGGAAAGTGAGGTGGGAGTTCTTCAAAGCCAAAATTAATTGCAATTTCCAGCTATTTGTAGACACGATTGCATTATACATGCTTGCCTTCCTTCCTTGTTTTCTCCTGGCTTCTTTCCATGCTTTCATTTTCTTCTCTTCCTTCTCTTCTTTTTCCTTTCCTTACACTCACTGTTTCTTTGAGTTTTTGGTGTATCACCCAGTGTCAAACACCCTTCAGTTGCCCCAGTGAGTTACAAACATAAAATTTCCTCTCCCGAGTACAGATAGAAACTTTAAATTTTTTCCAGCCATTAAAATACGGTAAAGGTAAAAGGACTTTGAAATTTTAATAAGGTCCCAAGTCTGCTGATTTTGACAATTAAAAAACATGGAAAATTGTCCAAAGCCTACCTTGATCTGAAGACATATCTTTAAAAAAGCTAAGGCCCTACCTGAGGGCCTTTTCTTCCATAGAAAACCTGAGGAAGCCCAGAGGGGGCCTTTGTCCAGTGTAATCTCTAATGAGAAGACAGCCTGATGATATGCAGGTTACAGTTTAATTAGAATGCACAGGGAACCCAATTTAGCTTTGCCTGCATTAATAACACTCAAAAAAGATGAGATCATAGGTGTTGATTTAAGCCTCTATATTTTGGATATTCTTAAATCCTAATAGAAAAGTAACATACACACTTTTAAACAAATCATATTCTCATCTACTCAAAATACTTCAGCTCTGAAACCAATCATTCTTAAACTCTTTCATACACAAAGCAAAATAATATACAAATGTCTTTATTTGAATTAGAAATAATGTAAATGGTCACTCATCTTCAGAAATTAAAAAAGACCATACATTTTCATCCCTACACTTCAAATTAATAGCATATATTACATTGTGAGCTAAAATCTAAATCACATTTTAGCACTATTGATCTATATCTTATTTTATATACCTTAAATAATTAAGGTACAAAAAACAAAATTCTCATGATCAAAACTCAATTAAAAATTAAATCATTTTTTTCAACCTATCATATACCCCCCACAAATCAGATATGCAATTGTTAAATTAAAAATGTACGGTTCATTTATTCCAAACAAAAGAATAACCAATAAAGAACCAACTGCTGCTGTAGGGGAGACTGGAAGTTTAACAACATAAATATTTGTCAGTGTTTTAGGTTCCTATTGTGAGGGAGCACTTCCTCTATTTCATTCAAGAAATTCTGCATCTGTGAATTGGCTCACATCTGAGAAATGATGGGGCTGACTCTCTCATTGAAGTCAGAATTCTGTTCACAAGGCTTTGAGACTTGCTGTTTGAACAGATGGAATAGGACTTTGCTGCCTTCCAAACTATTTCAGTTCCAAAGATACCATTGCCAACTAGACAAAAGTCGAAGATCCTTTCGAGGCAAAGTACTACCCATACTGTCTAACTTCTTGGGGGAAAAACAAAAAGAAGATCCAACAAAAGATGAAAGCCAAGACTATTTATTCAGAGCTCACTAAAGCAGGAGAGCCACCCACTGCCATTTGTGTTTTGGCTGAGACTAAAGACAGGCAGGACTCGGGGAAGCTTTATGGCCGAAAAAGGGAAAGATTTAGATATGCTTATTGGAGGCTGCTGACCCTGGGAAGCTCTATGTGAGCTAACTAGGTAACTGTAATTTGGGCACGGTGTGGGATTGGTGAGAGCTGTGCCTTTGCTGGCTGTAAGCAGGGAGACAACTTAGACAGCTGTCAGTGAGTAACAAAGTCTTGAACACTTGGGGGCTGAAGTTAACGCTTTAACTTCCTGGATTGTTTCTAGGGCAAACAATTGAATGCCTATGAGTCTGACTTACAGCAGATTGGCTTCCTTATGGTAAAGAACTGCTTGCTTTCCTGAGCTGGTTGCATAAGTTGGACATTGAGCTGAAAATTTGGCATCTTCTTTCCATAATTTTCCAGTGCACTTATAATATGATACCAATACAATCCTCATACTTATCAACATATTCTCTAACAACAAAGGCTGTGTTACTGTGAAATTTACCATAGATAGACACTTACACTACCTAAGATGATAACTCACATAACTATCTTGACTCTGCATGCCGTAGGCTACCACTCTTTTTTTTACTGCACAGGGGTCATTAATGTCTTTTAATCTAATCAGATCAGTTCCTTAAAGCACAAAATGAATTCAGAGAACACATTCTTAAAATCACGTTCTATCAGAATCACAATAGCAAACTGTAAATGACTCAGAATTCGACAAGGGAGCGACAACCACTCTGACATGTAAAGCGAGAGCTGTAGTGTACAGAGTTGGTATCATGTAATTGTGACATCTGCTCAAACAGTCTCTCTAAGGCTATTGTCTTTGTTTCTAAGTTTGGGGGTTGAAATGCAAAGGACAGAAAATGAGGATATAAAGAAGGGAAAAGACAAGGTTAATCCCATAAGAATAAGCTGAGATCCATGAGTATGAGCAGGCTGGAAATCACAACAAAAGACTGGAAATTATGTCAATTCTTCAAATTTTTCAGAGTATCCTGAGTTCCTAAAGGAGAAATTGCGTCCTGTCCTCAAAACACTCCTGGTCTAGGAGTCAGAAAAGCTGAAAGAGAAGGTGAAGTTGCTATTCCCAAATTTCCTCTCACCAATCAAATAAGGCAGCAGATAAGCAAAGATGTATATAAGCTACAGAAAGGACTTTCTCCAAAATTCCAAACATAAAAACATGGTCATTGCTTTACTACTGAATGATTTCTAGTTTCGTGCAAAAATATCTTATCAACCAGGTTCACTAGTATTATTGCAGGGAAAATAATTCAGGGAATTTCAGTTCCATGTAGGCAGCTTGACACAAACATTGTATAAAAGCCAGTTTAGTCATACACAAGTAAGCATGCCTTGTAACACCTAGTTAATTTGACTTCCAGATTAGTAGCATGTGCATAACTTGTGCACATTGCATATCCCAACTCTTTTCCTTTGAATTTCTTTGAATGTAATAGACTATACCTATGTTTCTTTTCTTTTAAAATAAGAATCTTCTTCCCATCTAATTTTATTAATTTGTAGATAATCTTTCTTTTACCCATGGTTACTCCTAATACTTATTATTACTATGTCTTACCACTGTGTATTTAGGTATGAAATTAATACTTCTGTGATATATACGACTTTGGGGGAATCTTTTCAATTTGAAAATATCAGACTTTGAACACTTAACGTGAGTTGCTCTTATGTCATTTAACATGGCTTCTAGTATTTCCTTTGCTAGTTAGGAGCACAGTTCAGAAATGCATATCTTCTGTAGCTGTTACAACTGCATATCATATCCCTCTTGAGGTAAGCCTAGATGTGTGATTTCATTCGGTCAGCATACTCTTTAAAGAAGTGACACTTGGAAGCGCAAGGTCACGAGTTCAATCCCCAGTACCAAAAAATTTTAAAATAAGTGACATCTTTCATGTTTCTCGTCAAAGTCTTTAGGGTCCAATGCACAATTTTCTATCCCTGTTTGCTCCCTTATGGAAAGTGGTCTTGCAAAGAGTGACAGAGGTTCATAAATCTATGTGGGTGACTGGTTGGTATAATGGCAGTGGCATGAGCTTCCAGATTTCCTGGAGGCACATGTTTTTTCAGTATAAGGTCAGCCTCTAAACCTTACCATGAAGTAAATCTCTGTTTTAACTTCTGCTTGACTAATTTAAACACTGGCTGGTACTTAAAATATGCTCCAGGTTTAAGGAGTAATAGGAGACCTAACAAGTACACATTTCACAAAATAGGAGATAGAAAAGATCTTAGCTTTGTTACTATTTTAGATTTTTTAAAAGTTCTATGAAGAAAATTTAAAAATATGAATTTGATTTCCATTTTCTTTCTACTGAACAGCCTAATTCTAGTCTTTGAAGGTCAAATATCTATTACCTGGTGAATGGGTTCTAGTGAATTGCTCTTTAAGTAATTACTTTCCTCAAGTTATAACAGTTTTTAGGATTCCTTGTCAAAAAATTAAAGAGATTTACTTATTGAGTAGAGATTGATATTTATATATTTTCACAAAATTTTTAAGGTGGCTTTATTTGATCTCAACATTGACCGATTATATAATACAGGTCACTGAGGTTTTAGAGAGCATTTTAAGTGAAGACAATGTTTAATATTTATATTGAATATCCTAGAAATTGCTATACTCAAAGTTTTATTAAAATTGGATTAAAGATACCCAAGGTTTGATGTTATATCTGACTTTCCGGAGCAGGCTTTTAAGATGTAAATTTCATTTCTTGTCACTCAAATATATCTTTCAATTTGACTCAAAATTTATGACTTTCAGATTTGATCAGATGGCTGAAATTGTTTCTTATCCTCCACTGAACTTATTATAAGTCCATACCACAAAGTTAGTGATATAAGTAATTGAACCAATTTTCCTTTCTTTCTCAAGCACATTAGCCTGTAACCTAAGTGCCAAAGACCTTCAAATTTGAAATTTGCTAAGAAAGTAGTCTTAGCAAAGCAAGAAATAATGTAAAAAGTATCATATATAGACAGTGAAAGTATTGACATTTTAAAAAATTATTCTAATATTAGACAGAGATGAATTTATAAACAATTTTGCCCAGGGATATTTATATTCTGGAAAGAAAAATTATTGCTAAATTTTACTTTCATATGACACTTTTTGTTCTGTCAAATGACCTTCACATATTAAGATAAAGCAATTCACTTTAAAAGCAGCATCACAAGAAGAAATAAGCATGATCATTAAAAGCAAACAATAAAGGATCCTATATGTCAGACATTCTTCAAAGTAGTTTAAATGCACAACTTGTTTAATACAATTTTAGATATTTATCTTACCTCTATTTTAAAAATGAATGAACTATGGAAAAGATTTTTTAAAACTCTATAGCAAGATAGCAATAGTTTCCTAGCTATTATTAGATCCAGGATGTGAGAAAAGCAATTTAGCTTCATGGCTCATGCTCCTTACTCCAACAGTTGTATAGAGAATGTTAAGTAACTTTTTCCAAATACTATACCCACAGGTGTGGCCAGGACTATGATCCAGATTATCTGAGTTCTAGTTTATTATTATATTTATTATGTAAGAAGTCTACAGTAAAGAAATCTTCAAAGGACGAACTTGTTGAAGGGAAAGAGGTAACAAGGTATAGATTAAAGCACAAGCAATTTGAAGAGTATGGTTTATTAATGTGCAATTGTTTAAATTTTAAAAGTCCTAAATATCAGTACTGTATTTACCCTTGTAATTAAAATATGAATTAATTTTATGTGACTCTATATTTCAAATTCAATTTTAAATTCTATATAATATGGTAAGTAGAAGTGCTTTGAGATCCTTTTTGCAACTCCATTCTCGATGGTAATGTCAATCAAGGCCATGCAGAAAACAAAGAGGGAAATTACATTTGAACTTTACATATAAGCAGGTCAGATTTCTCCAGATATACCTATATGTTATAATCAGTCATAATCAATTAGCCAGCATGGTAGCCCAACACTGTAGTCCCAGCATTCTGTAAAACTGAGACAGGAGAATCTTAAGTTCAAGCCAGTCTGTGCAACTTAGTGAGAACTTACTCAAAAAAAATTACTGAGGATGAACCTCAGTTATATGATGATACTGTGAGAATCTTAAAAGACAGAAGTCCTATCATTAAATGTTCATAATGCAGTATCACACCTCCAACACATTAGAATATAAATAAATGTCTGATGAATGAATGATTTAAAACCCCCAATTCTTTCTTTACCATTTTAAATTCTGTACAGTATATTTAACTTTTTCAAACTGCAGCAGCAGTTGGTTACTATAGAGATTATTACAAGATATACTTTTTAACAATTTATTACAAAAATGACCTAGTTTAAATTCTGTTCATCTCTTACTTCTGAAAAGTTGTTTTTCACAGTTACACAAAAATCTACTTTACATGTTTAGGAAATATTGAGAAACACATCATATAAAATATAAATTTCTCATTATATTATTATCAAGGAATAATTCTCATTAACATATAGAGCATCTTTCAGCCTATACTTTTATAAATTTCTTTTAAAAATAATAAAAAATTACAAATTACTTCAGGGAATAAAGAGTGTAAATTAGAAAAAGGTGAAATATCTTATTTCTATTTGTAATTAATATAGAGAATAAATATTTCAAAATGAAGTGCTACTAATCTTGAATTGGTTTTTATGTTGAAACTACACACATATATGCACACACATACATACACTTACACACATCTGCTATGGATTGAATGTGTACACCAAAACTCATGATTGAATTGAATCCCCATTGTGAGATACTAGAAGAGTAGGAACTTAATCTGACTATGGTAGTGCATTTGCAATGAGACCTGTGGACAATAGTTAAATTCAAATGAGGCCATTACACTCATTTTATCACCTACTTGCCCTTAAAAATACCAATTTTATAATTTATTTAGAATTTGTTACATGTCAGTCCTATCTTCCAGTACATTTCCAAAGTCTTTCTGAAATTTCTTTGAATCCAAACACAAATACATTCAATATGACACTTCAGTCAACAGAGGATCACATATGTGATTTTGATTCTCATAAGATCGTAATGGAGCTAAAAAATTGCTATGGCCTAGAGATGTACTCAACAAAATATCCTAGTACAATGCCTTACTCATGTTTGAGATGAGGCTGGTATAAGTAAGCCTAAGTACAGCACATACAGACATCTACTTGATAATGGTGATAACTATGTTACCAGTTAAAGCATGTACCATGCTATACTTTTATCTTTAAGTGTTCTCCTATTTAATACAGATTAAATCCAGCTGTTCAGCACACAGAGTATCTTTTAAACACTCAAAATGTACATGTGATGAAGAGCTACTACATTGGACAGAGGAGACATGAAGCATTCTGACATGGCAGAAACTGGCTGGTCAGGCACTATTGTCTTTTGTTGAAACACTACATATATATTTATATATTTATATTTATATACATATATTTATACTTTTTCAAATATGTAAAATGTGTATTTTAAAGTTGAAAAATGTCTACATTTTTGTGCTCTGTTTCTCTAATAAGAATTTTTAACTCAAATGGAACCACAGAGAAAATAAATTCAGTATGATCTAAATGCTATCTGAAGGGTGCCAGCAGCACAGAATTCCAAAGTAACTTTGATATGAAACATACATTTATGAGACAATTGAAGCTTTCTAATTATTGGTCAAATGTTTGACTGAACCAAGCTTACTTGTTTGGAGTTTCCCTAGGCAGGGTGTGGGATGGTATTTCTCCAAATTTTCCATCAAATAATGTCTGATAACTTAGCTAAGGAAACTGTACCTGAAAGTGTGCTGCAATAAATGGAAGCAACCCTATTTTTTGTGTCAGGTTCCTGATCAATTAAGAAAATATTTCTTTTTAGTCCATAATGTGCTTCACTTATTTTAGTACTAATAGAATTTTCCCCAAACTTTTTCAGTAAAATAATTCCTCAAGAATAATTGGCACTTTGGTAATATTCAATAGGCCATTAGGTTATCACCGACTATGTGAAAATATATAACACAATCTGACAAATGTAGATTTAGACATTTGAGCAGTGGTAAATAGTAAAGCTAGTTTATCCAAATAGAACAAAGACATAAATAATAACATAGATTGTAATAGTATATTTACATGTATAATTTAAAATAACTCATATTTGATATTAGTAGTAAACAAATTTTCTGTAGATGAATTGCTTTTATATTAATAAAAATCATTTATAAAGAAATCATTAAAAGTTATTGCGAACACTTATGTTAACTGTATGATAATACAACATTTAATCAACTATGGTGATAGTTTCACAAGTGTCTGTGCTTTATCTACTATGTGTTTTTACATAACAGGTTAATGCCTATAAACTCAAAATATGCAATATCTGTTTTTATTTTTCTCTTAATGTATAAAATGGAAAATACATTTTTTATTTTGTTCAAAAAATTCACAATACAAACCAAGTGAGGTTGTTGATGAGAGCTTATATTATTCTGATTATCTATTGTGAGGCTTCACATAGTAATGTTTTTATTCAAAAACTGACTAAAATCAAGGATCTGGCTCCACTTTAAAAATGTACCTGCTCAGAATTCATTTGGTCACTGTCCCACATCCATTATGTCTGGAATGTGGATTCATTCTAACACAGCTTCATATGTGACAGTTTTTTAAAATGGGGGAAAACATCCATTTAATATGAAATATAAAACTAACAGAAAAGTGTCTACTTTCTTGATAAAGCAGCCTATAAAAATGCAAGATAAAAAGAAATGAAATTATGTTCAAATTATGTTCAGTATGTAACTTGGTGTAGATGACATTAAATAGAAAAACATACAAGAGTCAAATCTTTAAGTTTTAATGCATCTTTAATTTGAAATTTTTATTTATTCTTACATTTAATTACATTAAAGATCTAAAATGTGTGAGGTACTGGCAAGACCTAGTTTACAAAGTTGCTAAAATTCTCTTCCACTAAATTAGATGCCAAATTTTATAATCATAAGAGGTGTGATCAAAATATATGGTGTATGTTTAAATTTTTTTAAATTTTATTACAATAAAAGATATATTGCCATTTGTCTCCCAAAATATTCCCCCTCACTTCGAACACACTTATCCCATCATTTTGATTACTTTCTGGAACAATTCAGGAAGTCCTCTTTCATGAGTGTCTTTACCAGGTAAAATCAAACAGTGAATGGGGCTGTGAAGTTCCATCCAACAGAAAGACAAGCTTGTAAAAATATCGTGATGTGTCCTCATCCACCTTATTCATCAGATCTGATGCCATGTGGATTCTGCCTCTTCCTCAAAGTCAAAATAACCATGAAATGAAAACATTTTGAATCAATTCAGGACATGGAGGCTGGCAGAATAGCTCAATTACAATACACCCCCACAAGAAGGTTTTCAGAAATGGTTAAGGAAGTTGCAAGAATGATGGGATGAATATTTTAGAATTGAAGGGGCTATTTGAAGGGATATTGACAGTAATATGTCTTCTGTTGTAATATTTTTAAATTTAAATATTCACTGTAGTTTTTGATCAAAATTCATATATTAAGAGCAAAGTATGATCAGTTGGAGGAGAGAATGGAGGACTGTGTGGGAGCAGAAGCCGTGTGCAAATACCGAACAGTTTCTCTGGTGTGAGAACTGAAAGAGTAAATAAGGATCAGAATGTATAACAGGTGATGTGAAATAGGAAGAAAAGGGGCAAAGGGGAAGGGGAAGTGGGCGGGGGAGGGGAAAGGAATAAATATGAGAAAATGGAAAAATGGAAACAAAGTCTTTGTAAATAGGGAGGGGTGGAGAGGTTGAAGGGAGGGCAGGGAAATGGAGAAAAAAATAAGAACCAAGATACATCATGTAAAGGTGCAAATTCCCAATAATGGATGTTGGCATATTGTTTACCTAAAATGTACCAATAAAATTAGTCAGTAAAAAAGTCTACCAAAGTAATGCGGGAAATATTAATCAAGTAATGGCAATCTAAAGAGATAGAGTTGTCACCTAAAAGAAACAGCTTAGGCCAGCAATGGTGAACATCTTAGAGACTGAGCACCCAAACTGCCATTCAAAATCCACTTATTTATCAGAGTGCCAACAACACAACTAAACATGAATGTAGAGGTTTTAGTTTAGAAAACACAACTAATACGTTAACATTTTTGCCTTAAAAACAAAGAACACGAGTGCCAGGGGTTGACCACCACTGGCTTAGACTTTAGATCATTATGCACCATTTTCATCTGATATGAGTTTAAATAGACATCAGTACAGCTTTCCTGTTTTCCTCTCTCTTATACTTCCATACTGCTACTATTTATTCTGTGTTTATACTGTTTAATGTATTCAGTCAACTACTTGTCATGATTTGTTGGTTCAAAGCCACTTTGTGAGACATTGTATACCTCTATGTGCATGTAATGTGGGTCAGTTTTATAATTTAACAATAGTGAACTATGTCAATTTTCATAAAAGGGGGAATCTATGCTTTAAAATTCAAAAGTAATCTATCTCTATTTATTCTAAAATGAATAAAACATTCAAATTGAAACATAAATATTTGACATCTATAAGAATTTCATAAATCTATTTATCTATTTATTTTATTTATTCTAAATTTGAATCTCCCAGAAACATCCTTTATTAAGAATATTGGGGGGTCTGAAGTTTTCTTTTTTTAAATTTGTTTTTATTATTACATGTTTATGGTACATAATTTTCACATTCTTTGTGGTGAGCTGATACCTGTACATAACACATCTTAATTCCTTTTTTATTCCCTTACCCTTCCTTTTTCCCCACTCCTACACTCTCGATCCCCTTCGCATTTGAGAAATATCTATCTCCCTATTTCATATTACCTATCTTTTATTTTGCTCTTTATTTATAATTTTGGTTTTTCATGTAAGAGAAATTTTAAACTTTTTTAAACATGTAAGGTGATTTTAAACTTTTGGGTCTGATTTATTTCATTTAATGTTATAGTCTCAAAGTACACATATTTTTCTACAAATGACTCAAGTTTATATTTTCTTCTGGGAGAGTAGTACTCCATTGTGTTTAAATACCACATTTTCTTTATCAATTCTTTGTTGCTGGACAGAGAATGGCTGGAGAGAATGGCTGCTTCCTACATTTAACTATTTAACTATTATGAGTTGTTCTGCTATAATCATAGGTGTGCACGAAGCTCATAAATTCCTGGTTTTAATAAATTATTATGTTTAGAAAAAAGTAAAAGAACAGCATCAGTTTGCTGATATCCATGGACTCTAAATATGCTATAATTTAGATAAAATTAGAATCATGTTTTAACAATATACCTTAAAAGACAGTTTTCATTTCAAACAAAAAGTTAGATAATATAAGTATTGGTATTAGAAATTGGCATAAACTACACATTGAGGAAATTTTATCATTTAATGTAAGCTTTCCTTTATAAAAGCATCATACATATAAGCCAATCATATTCAAAAATACTTTTTAAATCTTATAATAATTGATTAGGTTGTAAAAATATCTTTGACAACATGTTTATTTTAATAAATAATGGGAAACATAGATAACATTTTTTGTTTATTTTTCAAGATTCTCAACTAAAATTGAATAAAACATTCCTGAACTTAATATATAATTTAAATTTAGACACTTTAAGATTGTCAAAACGACTATGGACTGAATCTTATTCAAGTAGATGAAGTCATCATTGTTCATATATACACATATTTTAGACATATTTTAAATGCATTTCTACATTAATGTTAAAATGCAAACAAAAATACTTGATTAAAAGTTAAGTAGTTTTCCTCAAGTAAAGAATAGGTAGATGAACAAATCTTACAAAATATTTGGTGGTATGTGACTTTGTGGAAAATAAACTGACCGTTTGGAATATCAAATAGCAGTCCCTGGTTCACAACAGTAAAATTATTACTTCCAAACAAGTTTTCCTGGTATTTCTGACATTTCATTTTTCAGTTATTTATTACGTATACTAGTAATCCTTTCTAAAATCCTAAGAATAAATAAAAATTATAAGCAGCATGTCTTGTTGTTTTATTTTATTTTCCTATTAATTTGATAATACAAAAAGGTTCATCTGTTTTTGCCAGGGTTGCAATGACTTCATATGCCTGAAATTAAAAATTGTACTGTATGTAGAAGTACACAGTACATACAGTAAAGTTGAGTGATAGAAGACATAATGCATAATGCAAGAAGAAAACTACAGTGACTTTTATATTCTAATCTCCAAAGTGATGCTACTGCTTCCACCATATTTTATTCATTAGAAGTGACTTATTAGGTTTAGCTCTTTTTTATTATTGGTAAATTAGTTCTCATCCCTTGAAGGTCAGAGGTACCAAACTGTGTGGACATATTTTAAAACCACAGAGAACACTCTGGCCATAATTATTTATAATTATATTCAGTGTATTTTTCCCACTGAGAAATAAACCGAATGCTTTCCAGCCATTCCTCATTTAATTTCATCATATTACCACTTCAAGGTTGAGATTCTTGTCATAAATCTTTCACGCATGAAAAAGTGTGTTTTTCTTCCAGTGCAATTAGATACCTGACTATAGTTTTGTAAAACTGCAAAACTAAAGAAAGAAACAATTCTCTTCTCCTTAAATACTCAACATACAGGAGTGATGGATAGGCTTTGAATAACTGCTGTAGACATTTCTTTTCAGAAAAGACAATAACTGGAGACAAAGGAGTTGACATTAACTCTGAAATTCAGCACATGTTGGGTGTTGGTTGGTTAGAAATCAAGACCTAACAAAACTTCATGGCCATAGTTCTGATAGTTTTGGCCTTTGCCTCCGACCTATGTCATCATTCCTTTTTCATGGAAGTTAGAATGCATTTGCAAATGCATGCATTTCTCAGCCTATTTTTTTTCTTGTACAAATTTGAGAGTCCAACTTTTCTTTTTAGCTTCTATTATATTTTTCTTTTGCAATCTACTCTGGCATTTTGGAAATACAATACTTTTAACAATCATATGGGTTTCTGGTGAATTTATTGAAATGTACTCCACGTAAATACAATTATTCTACAAATAGCTTTCAGGTGGATATGACCTCCTTTGAGAGAAATGATCATAAGAGTTTTAGAATCTCTTTTGTTTGAGAAAAAGCCTTTTGACGAAAACTCAAAATCTATACTGTCTTTTGTCTGATTTTATGCCTCTTGAAGTTCCACTATTTATCTTTTTGGGGGTCTTAAATGATTTCAAAATAAAATCCTGGTTTCATTTTATACCAGATTTTCTGAAATTCATCTTGATATAATATTTATCTTAGTATTTTCTTGATTTTCATATTATTTACTATCTGGAAAGACTGAGAATTTTCAAAACTATAAGTCAAGGCTCATTTTTGTGATCAGTCCTTTCATCAGCTTATATATTGCCCCTGAAATTGTAATACATGTATCAGTATAACAGGTTGTATCTTCAACATTCTATCTGGAAACCTTGACTGCTACCTTCTCTATTAATGTAGGCAGCAGAGGCACTAACCTACTAAACTTTGGGCTATTACAAGAAAATTATCCTCTGGCTTCTTGTTTCCAGAAAGATGCTTTCTTGTTTCTCTTTAAGCCCTCTCCTATAAACTCTCAAATTTCTCTATACAGGTCCAACAATCATCAAAATTTTAATAGCACTTTTCTTAAAATTCTTCCAGATTAGGCCTAATATCTGTTGCCCATGACATTGAAATTTTGGTTCTCTCTTCCCATGGTAATTCTTCTCTTATCAAAATCTGTATTTATTATTAATTGGTACTACAATATAACATGAGTAATCATATGTATAATTTCTCAAAATTTCTATGTGTCGGGAATCTAGGAAGTGTTTAGCTTAGCTTAGGTGAGTACATAAAGCTTGAAAAGTTCTTAAGGATTTATTTATTTATTTCTTTATTCTTAAATTCTTTTATTCGTATATTTTAAGTGTACAACACAACTACATTTCTCATTGGGAACTGTACCTTTACATGATGCAACTTGGTTCTTATTTTTTCCCCATTCCTAGCCCTCCCTTCATCCTCTCCACCCTTCCCTGTTTACAAAGACTTTATTTCCACTTTTTCCATTTCTCATCATTTTCCTTTCCCTTCTTTCTTTTCCCCGCCCCTCCCAATAACCGTACCCTTTTGGACATTATCTTCCCATTTTGCATTATCAATTATTCATTCTAATCATTGGTACATTTTAGGTATACAATATGATGACATTCATCGTTGGAAATTTGCAAGTTTACATAATCTCTCTTGGTTCTTATTTTTCACCCTTGCCCAGCCCTCCCTTCAATCCCTCCATTCCTCCCTATTTACAAAGATTTTGTTCCTATTTGTCCATTTTCTCATATTAATCCCATTCCCTTCTATTCTTTCCCCTAT
>NW_004624813.1:9923610-9935111 GCF_000247695.1 Heterocephalus glaber | reverse complement strand
AGGTTGTTGAGTATCAGAGTGTTCCATCTCATTTCCATTTGGGATTCCTGTAGGTGATCTGGAAGTCTAGTTTTGAGACTTATTTATGTGTTTTCTCATTTTGACTGGGGTGGGCAGGGGGTGTGCTCTTGGCATCCGCATGGCTGACCTCCTCTGAGCTGGAGAGGTGGGCCAGGGGCCGGCAGCAGCAGTAGGGATGGTGGCCCAAAAGCCCCTTCCTCTAGGCCGGCAGTGTCAGGACATTTGGAGGCCCAGAAGCCCCTTCCCCTGGACCAGGAGCAGTGGGCCTGGAGCCGCGGGATGGACGGCAGCCCAAAAGCCCCTTCCTCTGGGCTGGGAGTGGCAGGAGGGATGGTGGCCCAGCAGCCCCTTCCTCTGGACCAGGAGCAGTGGGACAGTGGCTCAGAAGCCCCTACCTCTGGGCAGGAATTCTTTAAATACTGAGAACTTAATTAGCTCCAGTACAGTGGTCTGATAGTCCGGTGTCCTCTGCGTCTTTGTAGTGTGGAACCAGGTGGCTGTACAGAGAAGAGGCCAAAGGAGTGTGGGGGAGTCCAGTGGATTGCTGCCAGGGCACGGGCTGATTTGGTGTTTTCAGTGCAACTGGTGACCTTGGGACTGCGTCAGTAGACCTGCCTGTCTGCAGCTGGCTGATTCGGTGTTTTCCCTAAGGTTATATTTAGATAGTTGGATAAGGCTGTAGTTATCCGAAAGTTTGACAGAGATCAAAAGATCCAGTCAAAGGTGTTTATTGTGAAATGCCTGTATTCCTTGCTAGCCATTTTCAGAAAGGCTTAGTTCTATACCATTAAGGGCTTCTTGAATACCCTCATGGCAGGTGGATTTCCATTCAAGTGTTTAAAAGGAAGGAAGGAACACAAAAAAATTGAATTTAATGACTTTGACTTAGAAGTCATTTATCATTACATCCGTCATGTCTTTTGGTCATAAAGATTAATCCTGATGTAACAAAGGATAATTGAAAGGCTGTATAAACTGGGAAATAATCATTGGATAACATCTTGGAAGCTAGCTAACTTTCCCAGAAGTTAAATGGATAACTAAAGAAGAAATATAGTGCATTATATAGTAGCTGTCAATTGTTAAATAAAAAGATTAAATAATATTCAGGAACCAGAGCATGTAAGATTCAGAGGATGAAAAACTATTTAAGTGGTGATATATGCTACTCCCTTGTTTAAACTTTGTATTCACTGTACATACAATTTATTATTTATTGTAATTATGTACATGACATGATGTGCACATAAACTACAGATGGAAATACTCCACATGTCACTACAAATCATCCTACACCTTCTACATGTCACCACAGCCTACATGAAAATTAATCTAAGTTTAAAAGATGAAGATATTCATTTTTTACAAATAACATATGATAAATACTTTTATTTATCCCAAGATAAAGGAACTAATTAAGCAGCTAAAATACTAATTGGATTCATGCTACTAGGGATATTACTTAAATAATAGATTATAGCTTGTATTTAAAAGCAAGTATCTATAAATATATACACTCTATTTTATCTAAATATACAATTTTATATTAATAGTATTAATTACAAGATAACAAGATAAAAGATGACAATCCCATTTTTGTTAACCTCTTGCAAAATATAACAAGGATAGTTATATAATCAAAGGAAACAATTTCAATATGCTGAAGAGAACTTGAACTCTCATGTTTGTTGCTGTACTATTCACAATTACTAAGATATTGAGTCAACCAAGATATCTATCAATATATGATAGATAAATTTAATGTGGTGTATATACATAGTAGAATATTATTCATGCATAAAATAATAAAATCCTGTCATTACAGTAGCATGAGTTAACCTAGAGGATATTATTATGTTAAATAAAATAAGCCAGGTACAGAAACACTAATACCACATGGTCCCATTCATATGTGGAAATTTAAAAGATTGATTTTGTAAAGGTAGAATGTACAATAGTGGTTACAGAGGCTAGAAAGGGTGAAGAGAAAGGGAAATAGAGAAATTTGACTAACAGGTGAAAAAATACAGTAAACTAAGAAGATTAAGTTCTAATATTTTAAACCACATTGTAACTATAGTTGCCAAGAATTTATTGCATATTTCAAAGTAGCTACAAAAGAGGCTTTAGAATGTTCCTACACAAAAAATGAAAAACACTGAAAATGAAACACATCTGAGGTGATGGATGTTATTGACATTGATTTGATCACTGCACATTGTATACATGTGTCAAAATGTCACACGGTGGCCGCTGAATGTGTATAAATCTATGTCAGTTACAAATTTTAAAGAGAAAACTATATCACAGTTCTTTGTGCATGAGTTTATTTTTCATAATCTCTTCTAGAGACATATTTTGGAAAAAGAACTTACTTAATAAAAGAATACTTATCATTAACTCTGACCATTCTGTTTATGAATATCACACGCAGGCACAGGAACATGCACATACACACACACATACACAATTAAGGAATGGCAAAGAAAAAAACATACTCATACAATTCTCCTTTGTAAAGAACAAAGTCACAAACAAAATAACCTGTCAATTTTTTCAGAATCAAAGCATTCTATGTGATTTATCTGTAATAGATACATTTTAATTTCCATATGGATTGGCTAATTCTTAGATTGATTTACATGATTCCAAACATCAACGTGAAGATTGGTTCAAACACATTATTTTCATGGTCAGCTACTTAAATAAAATATTTATGTAGTTGATTACCTTTTAGAATATTTTAAATATAATAATCAGATATAATGACAGAAAGAAGTCTTTTTAGTTCTTTTTTTTTTTTTTGGTACCAGGGATCAAACTCGGGACCTTGTGCTTGCGAAGCAGGTGGTGGCACCACTGAGCTAAATCCCCCGCTGCCTTGTCTTTTTAGTTTTTAGGACAGTCTGTTTCTAACTCAGAAACTGTTACAATTACTCAGATATCATCTGCCACTTTATAGAATGGGAATAAATTCTAAAAATCCCATCCTTCTATATATAAACTTAGTGTCATGTACAAGGGATTACAATCAATAAACCAATTTGAAATTACCTTTTAAATCTTTTGAAATATACCAAGTCCAATGTAATTACAAGGAAATATGGAGTATTTGGACATATGTGATGGTACCTTTAGCAGAACTCACTAAAATAGGTAAGTTAAATTGTCTCATTGTAAATGGTCAGTTCAATATAGAATAACATATTCTTGTTTTGTATTAGGTATTGTGACAGAAAACACAATGACGTTTCATCCTCAGATGTTTATTTTGGTTTAGCTAGAAACTTTGTGATAGGAATTAAAGAAAAGAAATATTGATGAATGGAGAGATGCCTCAATGTGAAGAAATCTCTGGGATATAAAATTAAAAAGAAATTTGATGAGGAAAACCAATAAAATTATAAAGGTACTTTAATCAGTTTAGTTTTATTGGATGGCAATATTCAATTCATTATTTATTTACCTTCTTAGAATTTAACATTTTTAATCACAGTAGTCAAGTAATACTGTAAGAGGGAGGATAGCTATTTTTGTTGTTGTTAACTTTTATTTTATAATAATTATAGATTCAAAGGATTACAAAACAACAAAAGATACACAGAATGGTCCTTGCTACCCTTTGCCCTATTTGCCACATTAGTGACAACATGCATAACTGTAGTACAGTTTCAAAAACAGAAATTAAAATTGCAAACACACATAGAATTTACTCAGATTTCATTCGTTTTACATGTACTTATATGTGCACATGCACCAGCAGTTTTATGCAACTGTATCACATGGGTGCTTCATGCTACACTGCCATAATCAGTATATAGTAACATTATCAGGAAACTTTCTCATGCTATGTATTTATGGTGACACCAGACTCTACTCCTCATTACCAGTCTCTAGCAACAAGTAATAAATATAACTTATTATTTAAAGATTATTATATAAGTGGCCATAGGTATGTAACTCCCAGGAATTAACTTTTTTTTTCTTAAGTTCTTTTATTGGTACATTTTAGGTATACAATACGTTTACATTTATCATTGGGTGTTTGTACCTGTACATGATGTATCTTGATTCTTATTTTTCACCATTACCTGTGCACCCTTCACCCCCTCCACCCTTCCTTATGTACATAGACATCATTTCCATTTTTTTTCTTTTCTCATAATTTTTCCTTTCCCTTCTTTCCTTTCTCCTTCCCCTCCCTTCACCCCTAAGTTTTTGGACATTTTTTTCCTATTTCAAATTATCAATTATTCATTTTAACCATTTTAACTCTTATTTACACTATCAGTTTCTCACACTACAGAAACTATTCGGTATTTACACATGTGTGTCCTATTTATTTCACTTAAGAGTATGGCCTCGATATGCATCCATTTAGCTATAAATGACTCTAGTTTCTCGTTCTTTATGGATGAGTAGGACTCCATTTTATAAAAAACCCCACATCTTCTTTATCCAGTTTCCAGTTGATGGGCACTTGGGTTGTTTCCAAGCTTTAGCTATTACAAACTGTGCTGCTATAAACATAGGTGCACATATATCTCTGTGGTATGATTCTTTTAATTCTTTTGGGAAGATACTCAGCAGGGGAATAGCTGGGTCAAATGGGACCTCTAGTCCTAGTTCTTTGAGGTAGTAATTAACTTTTTAAATCCATCAGATTTCTTTAAATCCATTTAAATTATTGCATGTCAATAGTACTTTCATTTTTATTTTTGTTGTATGAACTGTCACACTTTTAATAACTTGTTACCTTTCAAGGAATATTTAGGTTGTGTCCAGTTTTGGGCTATTCCAAATAAAAGTGCTATGACCATTCATTTTCACGGTGTTTTTGTGTCATCATAAGCAATCATTTCTCTCTGACAACTGCCCAAAAATGCAACTGCTGATTCATATGGTAAACGCAGGTTTATTTTATAAGAAATTGTCAAACTAATTCTGGAATTACTGTACCATTTTACATTTCCTCCAGCAATGTAGGAGTCTTCCAGCAATCCAGTTCATCTGCGGCCTCTGAAGCACTTTATCACTCTTTTTCATTCTAGCCACCTGCTGAGTATGCAGTGATGTATGGTTTTAATTTACATTTCCCTAACAGTTGATGATCTCTGATAATTTGCCTGTGCTAATTTTTTTCTGTGTATACTTTTCCATGAAATGTCTATTTAATTTTGTCAGTTTCGCTATTTAGAGTGCTTACTATTAAGTTTTAGAATTTCTTTAATTCAGACACAAAGCCTTTGGTAAGAGTACAGCTTATGAATATTTTCTCCAAGTCTAGATTTTACTTTTCATTGTCTTCAAGGGATCATTTGTATAGCAAACCTTTTTTTAATTAAATACAGTTCAATTTTTATGTTTTTCATTTTATGTATCACAATTTCATTGTCAAATCTAAAACACTTCTCCTCATCCTAAGTCCAAAAGATTTTTTTCATATTTTCCTTTTTCTATATTTTTTAGATCATTTTCTTTATTAGTACAGGAATGCAGTACATAATGTTCATATTTCTTGTGGAGAGTTCGTACGCGTACATGGCACATCTTAATTATTTTTTCATAACTTCTGCCTTTTCTCCTTCACCCTGTCATCCATGTCTGATCCTCCTTTTTCTGTGCATGTTTGCAGTACACAATGTTCATATTCCGTGTGTGGAAATTGCTGCACATACCTAATAGATCTCCATTCCATTTTTCATAACCTCTCCCTCCCCACTCTTCCCACCATGTCTGGATCCCCTTCCCCTTTGAGAAAGATCTATCTCCCTACTTCATATTATCTACATTCTTTAAATTATATAATTATTTCGGCATCATTTGCTGGAAATCCTGTTCCTCTGCTGAGTTGTTTTTGCGTCTGTGTAAAACCATCTGGTTGCACTTACACAATCCATATCTAGCTTCCCCACATTAGTCCATTGCTGATCTCTGTATTTGCCCCTGCTACCACCAGATTGCTTTTATTACCATACTGATATTGTAGTAAACCTCAACAACAGGAAAAGAGATTCCTCTCGCTTTTTAGTATTATTGAGCTATATTTTACATGTAGTGATGTTTTCAAGTAACCTTTGTGATCTGCATGTCTTTTCTGCCTTCTACTCTCCTCGTGTGGAGACAGGCATTCTCTGTAACACATTGAATGGGCCTGGTGAGGTGGACAGAGTATTCTTGGTCTTCATGGCAAAGCATTCCATCATTCACTGTTATGTGTGCCTTATCGCAGGTCTTCATTATATATACTTTACCAATTTGAACTAACTCTCTTTCAATCCACCTAGGGGTTTTATTATAAATGAGTGTTAAGTTTTCTTAAGTGGTGTCTCTGCCTGTATAATGGAGAAAAGCTTTTGCCATGGTTTTTCTATGTTAACTTGTGGACACCATGCATTATATTGATTTATTTTCAAATACTGAAAACAATTGTGATCTGTAATAAATCATACTCAGATGTAGTGTGTAGTTATACATGGTTAGCTAAGAGATATTGATCTATAGTTTTATTACTGTTACTATTTATTGTCTAGTTAGTTTGGAAATCAGCTTAATACTGGTGTACAAAATGAGCCCAGAAATGTTCCCTTTCTTATTTTGTAGAAAGAAAAATGTGTAAAATTGGAGTTAATTCTTCAAAAATTCAATAGAATTCTGTATGTGAAAACACCTGAACATGCAGAGTTATTTGGGGGAAAATATTTAATTATGAAATCAATTTCCCTAAGTGTGAATATTATCAATTCATTTTGGTTAAGTTTGAATAATATTTGATTTTAAAGAAATTGATCTATTTCTTCCATGTTGCAAAGTTTATAAGTGCATAATTGATCATCTTATTTCCTAATTCATTTAAAATGTAGATAATATGAAGTAGGGAGATAGACGTTTCTCAAAGGGGAAGGGGATCTGGATATGGTGGGAAGAGTGGGGAGGAGAGTTTATGAAAATGATAATAAATTCATGATCTATAGTCATAGATGCTTTCATATCAATTTTTGTTTATTTAAATTTTCCTTTCTGACTTTCATCAGTCTCTCCAGAGTTTTGTCAAACTTACTGATTATTTTAAGAATCACATACATTTGTAAACATCTTTTGATTCTGTTTTATTGATTTCTCCTACTATATTTAAATTTTTCTATTTTCTACTTATTTTTAGTTTGTTTTGTAATTATTTTCTAGTTTCTTAGATTTGGAACTTAGGTTATTGATTTGAGACTTCATACTTTTAATGTTAGGTTCTAGTGCTATAAATTTTTATTTTGTATTTTCATGACATGACAAATATTTTGTTATTTTGGTATTCTTTAAATTCCATATTATTGTATTTTCTTTTATGCAACTTCATTAAAAATTATTTAGAAGCATGTTGCTTAATATTTATACATTTAGAGATTTCTCTCATCATTCTGCTACAAATTTTTAGTTTTAATCCAGTATGGACAAGTAATACATGTTGTATGGTTGCTATTCTTTTAGATTTGTGGACATATATTTTAAAGTACATGATATTGGCTACCTCTGTAAAAGCTCCCTGGGCATTTGGAAAAAATGTGCAGTATTCTATATAGGTCAATCATAATCTGTTGATTGTGCTGTTTAGAAATATTGTCATGCAGATTTTCTCTCTAATTTTACAATCAGTATTCTGAAAAGGGAGCACTACATTTCACAATTCTAATTGTGAGGTTGTATATTTCTCTTTTCAGGAATATCAGATTTTCTTTTACAACTGTGATTTTTGCACTTGATCTTAGCCAAAAAGCCAAGAAGGAATAAGGTTGTGATTTTTGGTATATTCACATCTCAGATTTTTATGTCTTCTGGTGGATTGATCTTTTAATCAATATATAATGTTCCTCTGTCTCCACCAATTTTCCTTTTGCTAAAATTTACTTTATCAAATATCTTGCCATTTCTGTTGTTGTGGTTGTCGTTAACGAGGGCTCAGTTTATCTTTTTCTATCATTTTACTTTTAAAGCAGTTTTGTGTTATTTTAAAGCTAATCCATGGTTTATCTTGGTAGATGGGTCATACACTGCTGATACCTGTCTTTTAATCACTGTATTTATGCAATTGGCAATACAATAATCACTTAAATATTATTTCTTCCAGTTGATTCTTTCTATTGTCACTTTCTTACTCTTGTTTCTTTCTTATTGCTTTCTTTTGTTACTTGAATATTTTTATGACAACAGCTTTTCTAATTTTTTATTTATAGGGGTGTTTAGAGTATTGCTGTGCAAAATTTCCTTAGTGATTTCTGTATTAGTATACACTTACATAATATGTTGCAGTTTATATTATGAATATATCAATACTTTAAGTGGAGTATAGAAATCATATTTCTATTTAGGTCCATTTACCTTCCCTAGGTTTCAAATGTAGTCTTTTACATATTTACCCTAAAAATGCTGAGCATTATATTAGATGTTATAATGTTTTTCAGCCATCTACATGATTTTATATCTCATAAAAAATATTTAACCCTCTCTTTACCATTTGTATTATTTTTTCTTTCTGAATTTGCAGGCTTAATCTGATCTTTATTTCTGCTGGCACCAACAAGTTCACTTAGTGTCCCTTTGTTGATAATATTTTTCTTTAATATTAATTCCTGAAGGATGTTTTCACTGGGTACAGATTTAAAAGTTGAAGTTCTTTAAGCATTTGAAAAACATTGTGCCATTTATGTCTAGTTTCCATGGTTACATATAAGAAACCCACTGTCATGCAAATTGGTGTACCACACTAGGCATTGTATCTTTTTTCACTAGTCTTTTTCAATATTTTTTCCTTGACTCCAGTTTTCAGAGGTTTGATTATTATGTGACTCGGCAGAGATTTCTTTCAATTTATTTAGTTTGTGATTTTTCCAGTTTCTTAAAATTGTAGGTTTAAGCATTTTGACAAACTTGGGAAATTTTCAGCTATGTATTTATCCTCTAGAGCTGCAAAAATTTGAATGGTAGCTGTAACTTTTTGTCCTATACATACCTGAGGATTATAATTATTTTTTTTGTTGTTTGTTTTTTTGTTTGTTTTTGGTACCGGGGATCGAGCTCCGGACCTTGCACTTGCGTGGCAGGCGCTGGAACCACTGAGCTAAGTCCCTGGCCCTATAATCATTTTTTTACTCAGCCTATTTTCTTTCTGTTGTAAGACGGAATGATTTCTATTCCATAGTCTTCAAGTCATTGATTCCTTCTTCAGTCATTTCTAATTGAGCTTCCCAATGAAGCCCTCATTTTGATTATTATAATATTATTTATAGGTCCCGAGTTCAATACCCAGTACCAAAAAATATATATATTATTTATATACCTAGATTTTACATATATATTATTTTTCCTAAAATTTTCTCTTTTTTGCTTCAAGAATATTTTCACTTTTAAGATTAGTACTTAAATATTTTTTAGATAATTCCTATATCTGTGTCATTTTAATGTTATTCTTTTTTGAATTGTATATTAAGTTAAAGTGTTTTTTTCTTTGAATGTTGATGATGATAGAATTTTGTTTCCTGGAATTTGAATGCTATGATTTGAGAATGAATCCTACTTAATGGGAATTTTCAGTAGGCTGTCATTTCACTTTACTTAAGCATAACATTCAGGCCACATTGGGAGTGAATCCTCATCTCTCAGTTGTTACCTGCATGCAACAGCCAGCTACCAGGAGGAAGCTCTACACCACACCCCCTCATTGCCCTTAGGGTATAAGTTCAACTCTTCACTGAGCCCTCAGACAGTTTTCTGGTAGAAATAGAGCTCTGATGCAAACTTCACTGTTAACATGACCTCTATGTGGGAGTGTAAGTTCAATTGTTCTGTCAAGATCTTCTGAGACAAGCAAGGGAGAACAAGGATGCTAGCTTGCACTGCCTCATCCCTGCAGGGGGTGGAGGGGAGAGAGAGAGAGAGAGAGAGAGAGAGAGAGAGAGAGAGAGAGAGAGAGATTTCACCACTGAAGCTTACAAATAGTCTATGGCATCAATGTAGATAAGATAAAGTAGTAAGTCAATACTTCAAAAGAAATTCTCCTCAGAGAATATGGATGTAAAACAAGAAAAAGTCAATTGTGGCTTGACTCTTAAAAATAGTGCAGGTCCTGAAAAAAAGAGAAACTAAGAATTTCCCATCTATCAGGTGATAGGTTTTGTCTATAAGGGAAGGCATGACTTTTGAGATGATATAGCATGATTCAATTATAGGAGATAACTTATTATATTCTTTAGCTAAGAAAATAATGTGTACATAGAGGATGTTCATCTTAATTACAAGCAGATTAAGACATATAGTCATTGGGAGTCAAGTGTTGAAACTTCTGTGAAACCCACGTAAACCAGGTGCTAAAAATGCTACCTACTATACGGTCTTATCATTCCATTTAGCAATCACAGTCATAGGTATTTGCCTAATTGATTAAAATTTGTTGGCATATATATTTACTCTATTTCAATTAACTTCATACATAATCATTAAAAACAGAAATCAATTTTAATCGCTTTCAATAGATGAATAGATAAACTATAGAAGAGGGGGAAAACAAGCAGAGTGGATATGAAGGGCAATTGGGGGAATGGATAGCAAAAATGATTAGTGTGTTGCATGTAGGTACAAACATGACAAAATGAAACACAGTATTCTATATCACTACCATGTACTAATTTTAATAAAAGAAAACATACTATTCAGCAGTGAAAAATGTTACTGAGGCATACAAAGAAATGGACCATAAACGGACATTGCAAAGTGGAAGAAACCAGTCCACTTTATAGCTCCAGTGATTGACAGTGCAGAAATGCCAGATACATGTAGAGTGAATGGATCAGTGGCTGTCAGGGTTTTTGTTTCTAAGGCAGGATTGAATATGTAAAGGTAAAGAAACAGCTTTAGGGTGGTGGATTCACTATACTTTCATAAATTTTAAAATGCACTTTTTCTCTTTCTTTTTCTATGATAGAACATTTATTGGTACATTTTAGGCATGCATAATTATAACTCTCATCATAGTGAATTTGCACCTGTGCATCCCGCCTCTTTTTCCCATTCCCAAGCCACTTTCCCTACCTATGCTTCCATTTTTTTCCTTCTATTTCTACTTTTTTTTCTTGTCCCTTTCTTCTTTCTCCCTCCCTCTTCCCTTGTTCCCCTTCCCATTTGATCATTTTCTTCCCATTTCCCAATATCTGCTATACATTTTAGCCCTTTATTTCACTTACAGTTTCTCACACCAGAGAAACAATGTAGTATTTAAACATGTGTGTATGATTTATCTCACTCAATACTATGGTCTCAAGGTCCATTCATTTAGCTATAAATGTCTGAAGCTCATCCTTTTTCAATAGCAGACCTATGTTCCATTGTACAAAAAAAACTTCATTATCCATTTGTCAGTGGATGGGCATTTGGGCTGTTTCCAAGATTTAGCTATTAAAAACTATACTGCTATATACATGGATATATATATATAT
>NW_004624813.1:9888828-9923510 GCF_000247695.1 Heterocephalus glaber | reverse complement strand
TATGATGCTTTTAATTCTTTGGGAAGATATCAAGAAGGGAAATAGCTGAGTCAAATAGAACCTCTAGTTTTAGTCTTTTGAGAAATCTTCGCACAGATTTCCACAGTGGTTGCACCACTCTACACTCCCACCAGCAGTAGAGAAGGGTTCCTTTTTCCCCAGCATTAGTTACTGGTTGATTTCTTGATAACAGCCATTCTTTCTGGAGTGAGATGGAATCTCAGAGCTGTTTTAATTTGCATCTCTCGAATGACCAGTGATGTTGAACATTTTTTCATATATTTACTTGTCATTTCTCTTTCTTCATCTGAGAAATGTCTGTTCATTTCAGATCCTAACTTTTAGATTGTGTTTTTAAATTTGGGGGGTCTAATTTTTTTTTATTTCTTTACATATTCTAGATAGTAGTCCTTTGTCTTATAAATAGTTGTTAAAAATTTTCCCACTCTGTGGGTTGTCCCTTCACTCTGTGGGTGGTTTCTCTTGCTATGCCAAAGCTTCTTAATGAGATCCAAGTTGTTGATTCTTTGTGATATTTCCTGCACAGTCAGAGTTTGTTCATAAAGTCTTTGCCTACACCAATGTCTTCAAGAGTTCTACCTATTCTCTCTCCCGACAGATTTAGTGTTTCTATTTTAATATTTAGATTTTTCATCAATTTTGATTTTAGTTAAGTGTATGGTGAAATATATGGGTCTAGCTTCAATCTTCAGACTTGGGAAGCCAGTTTTTCAATTTATTAAAGAGGCTATCTTTCCTTCAGTGAGGGTATTTGGTTCCTTTGTCAAAGATAAGGTGGCTGAGTATGTCTGGAGTTATTTCTGCATCTTCTAGTCTGCTCCATTCATTCTCAGGTCTGTTTCTTTGCCAGTACCATGTTGTTTTTATCACAGTAGCTTTGTAGTATAGTTTCAAGTTGAGAATTGTGATACCCTCTGCCTTGCCTTTGTTACTTAGAATTGTTTTTGCTATTCTAGGTTTATTCTGGTTCTAAATGAATTTTAGGATTTTTTTCTAATTCTACAAGATACGCTTTTGGAATTTTGATCAAAATTGCATTAAATCTGTGTAACAACTTTGGAAGTATGGCCATTTTCACTATATTTGTTCTTCCTATCCAAGAATAAAGGAAATCTTTCTATTTTCTGATATCCTCTTCGATCTCCTTTTTCAGAGTACTGTAGTTTTCCCTATAGAGATATTTTACTTCCTTGGTTAGATTGATTCCTAGGTATTTAATTTTTTTGGATGCTATTGTGAAAGGTGTTGTAGAACTTTACAGACCAATTATTCAATTTTAATGTATTCAAATATAATTTTGATGGTTAAAAAAATCCCATGACAGAATGAAGAATATTACAAATTCATCTAACTTCATAACAAATATATGAAAGTATCTCCTTGAGGTGAATGGAGAAAAATGTATGATTATCTAAGTATATTTCAGACTGAGTGGAATCTATGAGACTAAAGGCAAGAGGACCTCACGTGAGCACTTTAGTTGATAAAATTTTTTATGTGAAACAAAGTTTAACAATTCTGAAACTACAATACCCATATTCTGACACTGAACAATTAATAAATAGATGGCAGAGAAAGAGATAAATTTATTTGAGTGGGATCTTAGAGATAAATAGGATAGAATGCTAACATTTTTCAGGAGTAATGGATTAAGTGTGAAATATCAGTATAACATCATGCTTATCTTAGTATAGAAACAAATCACTACACACACACACACACACACACATATATATATATATACACACACATATATTTAAAGATGTGTATATCTACATATATACCCATACATTTCCTCTTCTTGCAGTTACAATGGTCTAAAAGAAATATATTCCAATAGCCACAAGTACTTCTAGCACCCAGATCTTGCATTTAATGCCATTCTCTAATAAAAGGAACTAGATCTATATGAACATATGGAAGATTCTAGGGCTGTGGTCTATACAAGATGAAGATGGATCACTTAGGATTTTCAAAAAGCAAGAGAGTACTAAAGCACACAGAGATACAATGATAGGAAAAAGTCAGAGGAATTCTGGAATTAACAGATCCAATTTACCAAAGTTTGATTAATTTGAGCAATAAAATAAAGAAACATTGTGTTAAAACCCAATGTATAGCCTACATGTATATATCAATGTATAATCCTTGCTTATATAAACAAAGATTGAATAAATAAGCTATGGAAAAATAGATAAATCTCTCTCCCATGTAGGGAAATTCTAAGTTATTTATGTAGGGACTCAACCTCAAATTTATATATCATAATTCCTCAATTTTAAAAGCAGACTGTGAATAGGAACTTTCTTCTAAAGAACAAAGAATAATAAATGTGAAAAAGAGAACTCTAACAAACACTACCATGACTGCTTCACTATGGTCATCATTAACAGTATCAGCAATGGTAAGTCGTGTTGATACAGTAAGGATTATTAATAAGATGTGGTTAATCTTTGCAAAAGTCTACAAACCCAGTGAAACCATGAAAGAAACAGATAACTAATCTCAGTTGAGAAACATTTTACAAAATACCTGACCAGTAGTTTTCAAAACTATCAAATCATAATAAAATAAGGGAACTTTTAGGATCTGTCAAAGCCAGGAGAAGTCTAAGACATGGCATCTAAATGTAATGGATCCTGGGTCGTATTCTGGATCATAAAAAAGGTATTAATTCTAAACTGGGAAACTTGAATTAAAGTACAGAATTCAATTAATAGTAACGTATTAATATTGGCTCATTATTTGTGACAAATATACCATACTAAATTAAGATTTTAACAATATAGGAAATTGACTACCTCTCTACTACCTTCACAGTTTTACTGTAAATGTAAAACTTCTAAAATATAAAATCCATCCAAACATAATAACATCACTTTTTTTTAAAATTGTTGTGCTGTGCTCTACTTTTAATGAAAATAAACTATTTTATGGTTATTCAATAAGATAGTCCATTCTATTATCAAAACCCATATCATTTTTAAATTTCAGAATTTCTTTCTTCAGTTATTAGATTATGCATTGAAACAAATTTAAAAGTTTAACATATTATAATTATTTGCATTTCAAATTTTAATGCAATACTAAGATTTAGCATTATTTCCTTTTATTCTAATCCTCAGTTCTGAAAAGACTTTGAAATGAAGCTTTTTAATTATAATTTTGTGTCAGTGGTTCAGATAAGAAAGTATTTAACCATCCATGGCAACTACTTAGAAATGAACATCAGGCATTTTCCCCACCCATTTTCAAGGTGATCCCTGAATGAAGAGGACATATTTGTTCTCATTTTATTTTTCACTCAAATTCCATGACTCTGGGAGGAAATTGATTAGGCCATGTAGTTAATGAGCAAAGTGTGTAATTTACAAGACTCGTGGGAAAGCCATTGAAATGTAAAAAATGGTATACTAATGTTTTACAGAAAGACTCCTAGGGGTATAGATTCTCTTTCCTACATAGAAGCACTTAACTTTAAAAAATTACTTGTTGAACTGGAAGGAAATATCATTGATCAGATGATATCACCAGTTTACATAGTTTAAGCCATAAAATTGTATCAATGATGATAATACATAACATATCAAAGATAATATCTAAGATATGATAAATAAGATATGATAAATGGTGTTTTGATGATTTCTGGGAAAATTTTATCAAAATATTCAGTAGATTTTTATATACTATTCTTAACAAACACTCATTAAGAAATTTTCTCAAGAATTTGCCAGTATTCCGAAATCTGAGAAGAAATATGATTATACACACGGAGACTTCTCAGCTCACCCAAAAGGTGGAATACAATGACTTAATATTTTCTAATAAAAATACATAAATATGTTTATATTGCTGGTTTTACTGTTCCCCAAAGTAAGATTAGACCCAAATAAAACATGGAAATAGTTAGGGTTTAGGAATCCTGTTAAATTAAGACTTTTCCCTCTCTACCCCATATGGAAGAATAAAAGTTGCTCCTTTTCCAAGAGACAAGTTGAGGATTCCAAAATGTCACACTTTTATAAAGTTTTACAGTTTGCATGTAAAAAAACAGATAGGAATCTTTCCCCATACTTAGAATTCCACTGGACTCTTGAAATTCTAATTCAGGGCTCTTTAACCTCTGTATTATTGCAATGTTTTATTCATACATGTTTGTGACAGAATAAAAACATTTATTGTGAGTAGTTGGTCCATGTACATGGCACATCTTAATTCTGTCTCTTTTTTTCACATTTGCTTCCTTTCTCCCCTGGTCCCTCCCTCCTTTTCTTGCTCCTTTCCCATTTGCAAAAGAAATATTTCCCTCTTTCCTATTGTTTATCTTTTATTTACTCTTTACATTTATCTCATATATGATAATTAAGTTTGTGTGTCTGGCTTACTTCACTTAGTGTTAGGGATTCCAGATGCATCCAGTTTTCCACAAATGACTCAATTTTGACCTGAAAATTCTGTTCAGAACTGTCCAGCACACAGATTAAGAAGAAAACTCTTTATTAGAGTTTTACAATTTAGTAGAATCCCTGGCTTCCACCAGTAGAACTACTTCTCAAGTCATGACAACCAAATATGTCTCTAGACATTTACAAATCTCCCTTAGGAGGCAAAACTGCCTGAGATTGAGAAATGCTGCCTTTAGTTTATTGTATTGCTCTTCCAAGAAAACATAGCACAAAGCAGGGGTATGATGTGGAAGATACAAATGAATTTGCATTTGGTCCCATTAGAGTAACCTGCAGCATAGGGATTAAAGAGCATGTATTGCTAAGTGTGGCTTGGTACACGGATTAAGAATACCAACATTTGATTCCTGGAGCCTTGTAGCAGAAAAATGAGCAATATCTGTGGCTTACTGTGGAGAACAGATATAAAGAATAACAGAACTGTCTATCTCTAATGATCTTCAGCAATGGAAGTTACTTGTCTGAAGCTAAGCAATTCTCTAAGAGGATATCCAATAAATCATGGCTATATCCAATGGGGAAAAATGTATAAAATTTCTGGCTTCCCTATCTCCCCAAACCTGTGACTTAGGCTTTGATAAAAGAAGAAAGTTTATACCATGCTACTGGCATCTCAGACACCCACAATAAAGTCTATCTTTTCAGAGAAAGGATTTATGCTGGAATAAAACATGGATGTTGTATGCTGACACTAGCCAGCTTTAAACCATCATTTCCTTTGAGTCTCATTCAGTAACAGAGAATCCATCTCTGAAATTTCAGTCTTGGGCAAGGAAGGCTGTATCTGGTGACTAAGTGACATAGTCATGTAAGGACTTGTACATTTCACGCACTGTGGAACAATTGGCCAGTACTTATGGAAGAGATCCCCACCAGGTTGGTTGAGGGTCTGAGGGTCCTGAAGGGCAGTTCTCCCTGTGAACAATCTTGCTTCATTTCCCTTCCTTTTACAGTTCTTATCCCTAGTAAACATTTTATACTTCAAGCTTTGTCTTGGAATCTGCTGCCAAACAACCCAAATCTTTCTAGTCACTGCCACATGCTTCTGTTATGTAGTAATTAACTTCCCAGATGTGGCAGGATAAATTATGTCCATTAGACAAAATTGACAATGTTCGTCCATACCAACATTCATATTTAACTGTAAAAACCCTTAGAATAAAATTGATTAGGATGCTACTCGATAATGTTAATTTGTTTTTGGCTAATTCCATTGATAAATGTTAATACTTAACTAATTCTTTTTGTCCTGGGGGTTGAGCTTGGAAAATCAAGATGCACAACAGATTTTTCATAGCACCAGTTACAAAAAGGTAAATATTTGTGTTACTTATGGATTCAAAAGATATTCAGTAACTAAAAATTTGGTGTAAACTGACTTGCTTTCAATCAGATTCTTTCAAACCCATTTTTTCCCAGATTATCAAATCAAAGGTTGAAAAGAAAACTGGAAACTAAAAAGAACATGATTTGTGATGTCCTGTTACAATAATCAGGACCAGATATTTAAGAATACTTTCCTTATGAACTAAACTTTATTATTTAATATTTGAGGGCCAAAATGTAGCTCTGAGGTAGGACACTTGCCTGAAATGCATGAGGTCTTGGGTTCAATCCACAGCACTGCAATAAAAAAATCAGTATTTACAATAGGTGATTAAAAGAATTATTTTTAAATCTAAGCCTAACAAAATTATCTTCCCAGAAACAATCATTTGAAAAATTACTATAGGGACATTTTACAGTGTTCAGTTGGCTTTTTAGGGGTTTTCTGTGTTCTGAAAATTAAACAAGATAGTCTATATTGTACAAGTTAAGACATTCTCTGATTCTTCTTGCACCTACTACACTTCTAAAGGTAGTTTTCATTCTTTTACTTGTATACTTGTGATGATTGCAGATACAGGTTAATATAGAATTAAAGTTTAAAAATATCTCTGTCATTGTAGAAAAAGCCTAGAATTTGTAAAAGCCTATATATGTTTTTAAGAGTAAAGATTAAGTAGATAGAATGATTTTCATTACTTATATGACAACAAAAGTTAAAAGCATTTAACAGCATTTGTAACTGCTGATATATTATAATCTAAAAAGTCTAGCAGAAAATAGAATGATAAGACACTTTCAAGCCATGAGAAAATATAATATAAAATCAAAGGAAATATATAATTTATATAATAGAATAATATATAATATACATTTACTAGAGAATGTGCTTAAGGATATGAAAAATTAGCATGATGTGCAAAGATCAAAATCTTAAGACAGATGATCTTATCACACTCAAAAATTGAAATTATAGAATCCAAAATTATATCATAGGGTTTTTAAAGTCAGTCCATACCCTTAATAGCCAACTGAATATTGTAAAATAAAAGCTAATAAATTTTAAGACAAGTAAATAGAAATTATCAAGTTGAAAAAAACAACAATAGCAAAAAATATTTGAGAGAAGAGAAATATCAGACAGGACTGTGACCTTTGAGGACATATCAACTACTTTCTCAAATGTGTAACAGTCTTGAAAGGAGTAAAGACCAAGAAAGGAACACTGGACATTTTTTAAAGAAATGGTCACTGAAAGTTTTCCATATTTGGTGAAAACACCTCTGATACATAGCAACAGAGTATGATAAGGGTGCTTGTGCAACACAAATGTATACACACCCACAAGCATGACAAGTCAAATATGAGGTGTGGTTGAAAAATATGGGTAATGTTTAAGTTTTTAAAATTTATTACAGTAAAAGACACATTATCATTAGTATCCCTAAAATACTCCTCCTCACTACAAACACTGATTCCATTGTTCTTGCCCTTTAGGAAGCAGTTCTGAAAATCCTTTTTCGGGAGGGAGTGACTTTTAGTGCTGGCCACAATGTCCTGAATTGATTTGAAATGGTTACCTTTTGTGGAAATGTTGACTTTGTGGAGGAGCTAAAAGTCACTTGATGCCATATCCAGTGAACAAGATGAATGAAAACACACTGTAAAGTTTTAATAGATGGCACTCATCAGTGGCATTATTTATTTTATTTTAAATTTTTTAGAGCACTTCCTAAAGACTCTCAGGAAAGAGAACTTCCAGAGTAGCTCCAGGAAGTGGCAAGGACAAAGGGATAAGTGTGTTCAAAGTGAGGGGGAGCATTTTGAGGGGACTTAATGACAACTGATCTTTTACATAATAGTCTTTTAAATTTAAATATTTGTCATACATTTTAATCACCACTTGTATGTGAAAATCTGAAATAAAGGGGAAATATTTAAAATCAGAGGGAGAGGAATAAAAATGACAAATTATATAGAGTAAGACAAAAAATGAGGGACTGCCTTCTTTTCAAAAACAATAGATGACAGATAACAAAGTAGCAATAATTCAGAACACTGCATTTTCTGAAATAGTCACTGAAAATATTGGTAAAATGAAGATAATTTCAAATATATAAAAGCTGAAATATTTGGCACTTGATTTTCAAAATAGGCTTGTCTTGTATAATTATCTTCCATTGTAATCTATCCATCCCCATTCTTTTTCTTTATGCCTGGTTTACTTTATGACATTATTTATATAAAATAGTATTTAGAGATATTTTGCATTTTTACAGCTTTATGAAAATAGAACCACAGATTATTCACATGTTGTATTTGTATTTGATCACATAGAATATTTATTTTAACATGCAATCATTTTTGTATGTATCTAGACTATTCTTTTTATTTGTAAGTATACATTCAATTATATAAAATGTATTTATTCATTTGTTTATGGATATTTTGGTAATCGCTAAATTGAGACTATTAAAAATGTACTTGCTATGAAAATTTATGTACAAATTCTAAATACATAGGTGTGAGGTGTTTAAGTCATATGGTTGGTGTATGTTTACTTTTTTTGTATGTTTACATTTTTTAAAAATTACTAACTGGTTTTCTAAATTACTCATAGCATGAAACATTTCTATTACCAGTGTAGGAAATTCTGATTGCTCCATATCCTTTACAACAGTATATATACCCTAATGTTTTAAGTATCCCAGTTTATGTGTAGTGGTTTTTCGTTATAGTTTTAATTCACATTATTCTAATGATTTGTTAGGTGCAATATGTTTTCGTCTACCAATTTGTCATGCAGGTATCTTCTAAGGAGAAGTGTCTGCTCAAGTCCCTGGCTTATTTATAGTTCAGGTTTTTATTTACTAGCTGGTTAATGTTATAGAAGTACAGATGACAGAATCAAGCTAAGATTATACCATTTGCTATAATTTCTCATTCTGGAAGAATAAAAGAAAAGAAAATACATAACTCCCCAGACTTTTTAGGACCTTTCTTTTATATGAAATTAATAAGGGACTCAGTCTTCCAACTAGAATAGCCAGGAGTTTCTCTGTTTTCAAGGATCTCTCACAAGGTGAGAATAAGTCATAACAGAAGGAACCACTAGTCAGCATCTGGGAAGACTGAGGGAACTCAAAATTCACTCTGCCTCGCACGTTTACAGTGACCTGTAGTATACAGTAGAATTTCTACCATAAAAACTAAAAGCTATTTTTTTTATAAAAGTTGTATGACCCCATGCTGGCATGACGGATAAAAACTGCCTATAGGAGGCAAAGGGTAATTACACCATGTCAGCACAGTGGGAGACAGGCCACTGGCAAGGAGGAGGTTAATTGGAGGAGAACATCCATCTTCAATGGAACAAAGTAATAAGTGGTAAGACAAATAGGAACCCTCGTGAACAGTATTAACACAGTGTCATTGAAGGCCACATCACATTCTCAGTGTCTCCAAGGATTTTAGGGCTGCAAAATTCACTATTTATCCTCTCTGTGGTGGCTATCAGAGGGTAATCTCTCTCACTCTAGGTAAAACTAGAGTACTCTCTACAGTACTGCTGACATTTACACCTTTCTTCATATAATTTGAAATTTACCTTGGACATTTTAATTCCCATTATTAATTATAAAAAATTTTAAAGACCTTTAAATGTTCTGTGAAAATTCTTGTTTTCATTTATAAATTTACATATTCTAAACTCCTTTTATAAAGTAAATATTACCTTATAGATTTTAGTTTTTTACAAAAAACACAAAATCCAGAATATTATATACTTCTTATAAATCTAAAAGCATTCTCTAATAAATACAGCAATTCTTACATTGTTTTAATAAACTTAGTAGATTTAAATGTAAAACTGTGAAACTAATTAAAATTAAGTTGGATTTTTTTTTTTCTTTTTTCCAGTACTGGGGATAGAATTCAGGACCTTTCACTTGCCAGGCAGGATCAGTGCCACTGAGCTACATCCCAAGTCCTGAAATTGGATTTTTAAGACTGTAAATATCATAATCAAAATTATGCTTCATAAGTATACAAAAACCACATATTTAATCTCCTGTCAAAAATGCATATTCTGTTTCTAACAAAATATATCTCTGGATTTAAAATGTTCTACCATTTGTTTATCTTCAACAAATTCTGCTACTATATGAAATAGATAATGGATAATTTTATTGCATTTTGTTTTAAATATTAAGATATGGAATTTTTCTGCCAGTAAAAAAGATGAAAAAATAGAGTCTTTATTGCTGTTGCATTTGTTTTTTTGAAACCATGTCCCGTTATGTCTTTCAGGCTGACCTTGAACTCACTATGTAGTCCAGGCTGGTCTTGAACTTGCAGTGATCGTCCTGCCTCAGCTTCCCAAATGCTGAGATTACAGGTGTGTGCCACCACATCAGCATGAAACAATGGAGTCTTAAATATACGTTTACTTTTTTATATGATGCTGGAATTTTCCAGAATCTTAAAAATTAATTATAACCTTATAGTTATCCAATTTTGAAAAGTATTTGAAATAGTATCCATTTGAGATTTGGATATAATGTGATTTTTTTACTTGAAATCATATCACATCAGTCATTACGTGCCATTTACTCTTGAGAGGAAAAGTTATCTTTACCTATTCTGCATTCTACACTGATCCAAAACATGATTAGGAAGTATGGCGTGACTAACAAGATTTATAAACTAATAAAGTATATCCCTTTCCCCAATAAGATATTTTTCATCATTCATTTCCTTCATGTGAAATTGTGGACTCCTGGTTTTACATATCCTATTCTCACCTCCTATAGTTATTATTTTATTGATTAGATTATCACACATTTGGACAATGTGGGCTGCCTTGAGGTTTAGTTGAAGCATCTTTTTAAATGACCTAATCTATGAGCTTTATTTTTGGTACACGATATCTCCCATGGGCATGTGGCACCCTTTTCCTTTTTGTGGGAAAAGTAAAGAGCTGTTAGAAGAATTGAGTTAAATGTAAAAGTTATTAGAGTAATTATACGATGTTATTATTCAATAGCATCCCCAGTGTGGCAGTCTCTCTCGAAGTCAACCCATTCTCTACTCTGTGTAGAGAAATAAATACTTCTTATTTCACTTTTATTTGATTAAATCCTGTTAAACTTTTTCCCCATTTCTGGTACCAAAGTTAAATTCTACAAAGACGAGTTTTGCTTCTGTACATAAGTAAGATTATAGCACAGACGTGAAGCATACAACTCTGTACAAATGGTCAAAAGAGAAAAAAGAAGTGCCCTTGTGTTCTTGTCTGCATCTATGGATGGAAGAATCACAATGCATTATTCACTAATTCAGGTAATCTGACTTCATGAAATGTCAAATTGAGGTCATCCAGAAAAAAATATTAATTTATATGTTTGCAATATGGAAAATGTGAACATCCATAAGTGTTTCCCATTAATTCAAAACTATCTGCAAGTACACTTAAAGCAAAGAAATCTCAACAGTCTCCTAATGTTGTAAAAGAATCTCTATATTGCCAGGGATTTAGCTCAGTTGCACTGCGCCTGCCTCTCAAGCACACAGTCCTGAGTTTGATCCCTTGTACCCCCCCCCCAAAAAAAAAAAAAAGAAAGAAAGAAAGAAAAGAAAAATCTCTACACTGTAACAAAATAACCTACAAAAGAAAATTGTAATTATAGGTTGTATCCAACATGATAACTCATCAACAAAGTAATTATGTTGCAGTGCATATTTCCAAATCCTTAACTTGTATAAATATTTGTAAAATCATATATTAAAACATGAAAAGATCTTCTTACTACCATAAGCCTTTTCTTGCTATCATACCAATGATAAAAATATAAAGGCCTCTGGTTGTGCTCAAGTTATTTAACAAAATAATTAAACAGACAGCATTTTTGCTTAAATATATCCATTACTGTTATCTTCATAAAACCTAGAATCCATGCATTTCTATCAAGTTTCTCCTTATTTTTTAATTTTTTATTTAAATGATATGTTTATGATACATAGTAATTACACTGATTTTTAAAAATTGGTACCTATAGATCATATTTTGATCCTTTTCAATATTCTTTCCTCCCTTCTTCTCCTCCTCTTTTCTCTTTCTTCTCTGCTCTCCTTCCCTATGTCCAAGAATTCTATCTTCCTGTTTCTAACCATTTCTCCTGCTTTTTGCACTTTAATTTGTACTTTGGGTTTCTCATATAAGATATATCGTGTGATTATTAACCTTCTGTACCTAACTTATTTCACCTAACATTATGGCCTCAAGTTTCATCCAATTTCCTATAAATGACTCAAATTTATGCTACTTTATCACATGTGTAAATATACCATATTTCCTTTATGTATTAATCTGCTATTGGGGATCTATACTGCTTCTGTAGTTTCACCATTGTGAATTGCATTGCTATAAACATGGATACCATGTATTACTATAGAATGTCTTTAACTATACACTCAGCAGAGATACAGCCAGGTCAAATGAAATTATTAATTTTAGTACTTTGAAGAATCTCCATACTTTGCATTAATGGTTCTACTAGTTTACATTCCCATCAACAATGTACAAGTGATCTTTATTGCCTACATCTTCACCAGAATTTGTTGTTTTTGTGTTCTTTATAATAATTATTCTAACTGTGTAAGAAGGAATCTCAGTGTTGTTTTGATATGCACTTCCCCAAAGGCTGAGGATATTGAAAATTTTGTTTCATGTACTTATTGGCCATATATACTTCCTCTTGTGAGAAGTGTCTATTCATTTCACTTGACCATCTTTTTATTTACCCATTTGTTTTGGGGGGTATAATTTTTCAAATATTTTACATATTTTAGATATTATGCCTCTATTGGACAGAAATTGCCAAATTTTTTTCTACTTCTGAAGGTTGTTTTTGCATCTGTTGATTCTTTCCTTTGCAGTGTTGACACTTTTTAAAATTTAAAATAATCCTCCTTGTTGATTCTCGGTGTTACTTCTTGTGCTATTGGATTTCTGTTCAGGAAATCCTTGCATATACCTAAATGTCTAAGTATTTTCCCTACTTCATCTTTCAGTAGTTTCAGCGTCCTTGATCTTATATTTAGGCCTTTGATTTATTTTGATTTGATTTTAGTAGAGGTGGGAGAGATGGATGTAGTTTAATTTTGCTACATATGGAGCCAATTTTTCAGCACCATTTGTTACAAAGGCTATTTTTTCTCCAGTGTACATTGATTGCTATGCCCTTTGTCAAAGATCAGATAGCTAAAAGTACATAGGGGGGTTCTGCATCTTCTAATCTATTTCTTTGATTTATGCATCTACTTTTGTGCCACTACTATATTATTTTTCTAACCATAGCTTTGTCATATAATTTAAAATCTAAGCTTGTGTTGCTTCCTACTTTGCTCTTTTTGGTTGTTTGTTTTAATGATTCTGGGTCTCTTCTGGTTCCATATATAGTTTAGAATTTATTTTTCCCCTAGATTTGTGAAGAACATTGTTGATATTTTAGTAGAAATTACATTAAATCAATAGATCATTTTTAGTAATATGGCCATTTTAATGATACATTAAATCAATAGATCATTTTTAGTATTATGGCCATTTTAATGATACTAATTCTGCTTGTCTTGAACAGGGGATGTATTTCCATTTTCTACTATCCCCTTCAATTTCTTTCTTCAGAGTACTGTAATTTTTGTTATAGAGTTGTTTGAATGCCTTTCTTCCCCCATTTTAGAGGGAATTATTTCAGTTTTAATGCGTTTAGCATAATTCTGTGGGTTGGTCATAAATGGCTTTTATCAGTTTGAGATAAGGTCTCTCCACATTTATTTTGCCTGGGTTTTTAATTATTTTAAGTATTGGACTGTTTTCAAAGGCTTTTTCTGCAACTATTTTTGTGATTTTTATTCTTAATTCTACCTATCAGATATATTACATTTATCGGTTACATATGTGTTACTATCTTTGCTTCCCTAGGATGAAGCCAACTTGGTTGTGATGTGTGATCTTTTTAATGATTTGTTGCATTATGTTTGGCAGTATTTCCTTCAGGATTTTTGCATCTATGTTCTCAAAGATATTGGCCTACGGCTTTCTTTTTTGTTGAGTCCATGTCTGGTTTTGGCATTAGGGTTGTGCTGGCTTTATGGAATGAGTTCTCCTCCCTGTCAACTACATGGAAGAGTTCCAGAAGGGTTGGTGTTAGATCTGACTTCCCATCATTATTCTGAACAGTAGAATGATACTCAATCTCTGTAAGTCCTCTATCCTTCCACATTTTAGGTTTCTATTCCTACGAGCATTTCTAGCTTCCCGGATTCTTTTCTGTTTTCAAACTGTGCAGGATCACAAGTTGGGGTTGTGCCATATCTTTTTCCATCATGCTCACATGCTGCTGGGGCACAGTGTCCATTTGCACTAGAGTCACTAGGCACTTTGCTTATACTTCCAACACCAACAGCATAAGGGACAACAGCTCAGTGACTGCATCCGTGCTGTTCCTAGACCACTGCACTATACTTTTATTTATTTTAATTTTATTTTGTCTTCTTTCCTATACATATGATCTTCTTGTGATTTCTCAGAAAAAAAAAAAAGGTCTTAAAGTTTCTTTTCCTCTTTTTCATGCTAAGAGTTCCGAGTTATAAATTGTCCAGACTTAAAAAACATACTCGAAGTGTAATTGTAATGAAAGAGATTTCAATAAGACATTATTTAACAAAATGCCAACTAAATACTTAAAACTAAAGCCAAATGTCTTTAAAAAATTATTATTTCTTCAACACTCTGCCAAAAGTCTTAAGCAAGCCAGAGAAAAAACAGATTTTTAGGGAAGAGAATGTTTTTCTCCTGCTTTGTTCCTGTGTGATGTATTTTGCTGTGTGTAACAGAAGAAAGTCAGATAGGCTTTTTACTTTATTTAATATTTTTTTATTTCTGCAGGGCGTCAGACATCTCTCAAAATCATCATTCAGAGCATGTTGTTAACAATTATCAGGGATTGTGACCCTCATCTACCTTTTTTCTTTTTTCTTCTTTTAAAAATCCTTTTTGTTTTTCATGAGTAAATTAAAACAGCATCTCTTCTAAAAGACTTGGCCAACAGAATCCTCAGCCTACTTATCACACTCTTTCTAACACTTATGCACCAGCTGAAATTAGTTTTTACTGCAAACATAACAAAGGAAAATAATAGCTTGAAATTTGTTTCAAATGCATAAAAAACAAAACTAAGAATCAGGCAGATTTTATTTTGAATGATGATTCCAAAGTCTTTAGTCTTGGCTTTGCATATTGTGCTTGAATCAAAAAAGCTACAGAGGCTGTAAGACAAGACACTGAGATACGGACTGAGAAACAACATGGTCAGAGGTGGGGATCTGAGAGTAAAACTTAGCTCTTTACTGTTGTGGGTAGCATAAGGGATTGGAGCATTTGTAGCGTTCCAGGGAATGGGGTAAGCATCAGACAGTAAAACAGGGTGAAGGAAAGAGAAAGAACAGATTAGAATTATACACAAAAGTGTTTAGATTTTTTTTTTGGCAAAGCACAATGCTTTTAGTATGATTAAGTATATATATTTTAGCAAAATAATTATTCTAATAATACAAAGAATAATTTAAAGTAATAAATGATGTGTAGACTTGAGAATTTAACCTTGATAAGGGGAGATAGAGGCTTATATTAGTATAGATGCAGAGGAATTGAACAAACTCAAATCAATCTTAGGTTTACAGTTTCATTACAGAAGTTACTTTCTCTTTTCAACAAACAACTGATGTTCTTAATGCCACAGGGTAATGCCATGTTGTTTCTTTAATGAGGTGTCAAAATAACTCTATTTATAGGGGAATTAGGAAGATATCTTCGGCTATCTCAAATATATTTCCAGTGATCTTAATATTTCTTATGCAATAACAGTTTGAAAGACAGAAAATGTATGAAGATACACAGAAAGCAATTATACTGATGAGCTCCAACTTAAACTCTGTCAAATACAAAACAGGTGATTAGATGAATCAAAAAGGCTGAGCTGAAACTGAGCCAACGAGACTGTTCAAAGATATACAAGAAAGTTGTCTGTAAATATTTTATTTTTTCATCTTGCTTCACAATTTCACATGCTCTTTTTTATGTTCATGACTTCCTTAAAATATTTACAATCTTACCATAGGGCCTAAGTCAGTATAAATAGAAAAACACATCTTCATTCCATTCTAATCTATTGAGCAAATGAGATTCAGGGAATTCAAAAGGGCAGATGAATTTCATGCACTTAATTATTGGTAGAGTGCAGCTATAAACACTAATTTCATTATTGAAAATAAGTGAATATATATATGTGTGTTTGTGTGTGTAGATATGTATATAGATTAGCATCATTAGAGTATCAAATTTAATGTAAATAAAAGTGGAATTTTAGGTGTTTATGAAAATTCTCTTTTAAGTCAGCCTCAAATATTCAGGTTTCACTTAATAACTTGAAATATATATCACATATATAAATATACATCTATATTTTCAGACTGAAATTCTCAGGAATATTTCTTTGATTGTATTCCTTACATTTGACCACATGTACTTTGGAAGTCGGATTTGTGCTTAAAATATGTTCCTCTTCTAACTGTACTCCAAGTACCTTTCACTGTGCTTCTATTATACCAGAATCTTGAGGAGTTGCTTTGGGATGTACAGGACATCTGTCATGCTGTGTTGTAGGATTGTTGAAGAAAATAGTACTAAATTAGAAATAAATATATACAGTCTGGGATTAACACTTCAACTGCTTCACTCTACCTATTTTATGGGATCTTTATTCTGAATTTAAAAATGAAGTTAAACTTCAGTTTTATCTAGAGCCAAGAAAGAATAATTATTCTAAACTTTGCTAAATAATAGCAAACACAAGATTTTATGAAGGTTAGTTAACAAACCAAAAAGTGTCTGAAGCAGTTCTCATATATATATATATATATATGACAGAAAAGTAACCCTTTCATTTTATAGTGAAGAAATTTGTTGGAGAAAAAGCAAGACATTTATCAAAGACAAAAGTGCTTAATGAAAATGATTAAAACTTATATACATACACACCTGTATATATATTCAAATGTATGTATATCTTAAACATAATTTTACATACATGCCTGCATTTAACTCTTCAGTACATTTATCCACTTCAATTAAGCAAAATTTTCACATAGTATTACATATATCTAGTGATTCTGAAAAAATAATACTCTGTAACTTCTAAAATTTCATACTGACAGGTGACAAATTAGAAGTGACACTATATTTTTCTGTGGTTTCAACTGCCTAATCATTTCTTAAATAATCATATAAATATTACCATGACTAGTGTTTATACATGTACAACTTCGAACAAATACATCTTGCAAACAGATTTGTGGACTATGTGTTAAAGTAGAACACTACTGATTGGAATAACTTCCAGAATCTTTTTTACTTTATGAAAGAAATTACAAGCAATATTTAAGTGCACAATAGAGACAAGTAAAACAGAAACAATTTTATCAACTATGCTCTGAAGATCCAGCCACCAGAGGTTCAAATTACCATCAATAAGGGGTTAGAACGGGGCTAAAGATCACACTAGGTGTATGAAGATGAAAAAAATGCAGTCTGAACGCTATCCGTGTACAAGTCAGAGAAGAATTTCAAAAAGAGCAGTGCTGTAGAATATGAAAATGAATACATTGTCCAAGGATACTTGTGCCTTGAAAAAAGTTAATTATTGGAATGCAATAATTAACTCTATTTATAGGGGAATTAGGAAGATGTCTTTGGCTATCTCAAATATATTTTCAGTTATCTTAATATTTCTCATGAAATAACAGTTTCAAAGGCAAAAAATGTATGAAGATACACGGTGCTGCCAGAGCTCAAACTGTGTGTCACCAGATAACAAATATGGTAGCTTGAACCAGGACACAAACCAACTACATCAATAAGCACAGTTTTGTTCCACTGATTTTTTTTTTCTACAAAATATTCTCCAGGAAAAATGTGATTGTCTTTTCTAATTAGTCTCTTTATGCTGTTGTAGACCAGCAGTTTCAATATCATTATCTTAGTATAGCTTACTGGTCATGCATTAAAAGAAAAATTATGACAAAAGTATTATGAAGATTGGGAGAAGGGGAAATGAGATGACTAATAGTGGGAGAGAACTATACTTTCCATTTATATAACAGGAAATTGAAACGTATTTAAAGTGCATAAATCAAAAACATTAATGTAAGAAAAGTATTAAAATACATTAGGATAAATTTTGTAAACATACTAGAAATACTAATAATATCTTTCTTTGTAAACAATAGGGAAGGTAGTTAGGGGTGGACAGGAAAATTGCTTCCTGTTAATCACTATATATTATTTAACAATTGTATATCCTCAGCTATCTATATTTTACTATCATTAAAATTTAAATTAATTTTATGTAACGAGTTAACAGGAATCCTAGTTTTCATTAAGGGTTTGGTTTCTGAGAACATAATTTCACACATATTCTGAAATTAACTTCTAAAGATCTGAATATTTTAAGAAGGAAAAGAAAATAAATGAAGTCTTTGTGAGAACTTTGAGGACATAATTGGATATAATAAAACATTACATGACTCAGATAAAAAAAATTAGGGCAGATAAGTAATGAAGAAAAAGAAGAAACAGAGTAAAGAAAAACTTGAAATTAAGGAGATAGAAATAATTGCTAGCTTGTAATACACAGAAATATAGGAAATGTGATTTACAACTTTGAACATGACAGAAAGATACTGGGAATACAAGTTTGACATATGATATATGATAGTGCTTTGTCAATAACTACTAAGATCCTCATAAACTATCCTGAACAATGTATAGCTTGCTGAAAATTTATTAGTACTAATATCTTGGAACAAATATACAACTTATTGTTTCAAAGAGCCAGAATCTAACAAGAAAGTGAAGTTAAAATATATGTATATATACCTAGTAAAGATGTGATTTTATTTTTAAAATCCTATGGAGAATAATTCTTTTTACCTCTACATGTTTCTAAACAGCCATCCTAAAATAGCAACTTCAGTTGCCTTGTTGAATGCTGACTACATTAATTAAGGCAGGTAGAACTGACTGCTGTAATTGAATTACAATCTTTTCTAAGAGCAATTGCTGCCTTATTCTCTGTATTTTATTGACCTTTTTATGAGTTCTACCGCTAAATCAATTCTAATCACTGCACCAACTGGAAAAATTCCACTTTCCACTGCCAGATCAATTATAATCACACAATCAATAGTTGGCACTTCAACTCTTTTGATTATAAGAAGAAAAAATAAAAGAGTCTACTAAAACAGAAATTGAAAATAATTATATTTCTATATTTAAAAGTAAAAAAGGCTGTATTCTACATAGATATTCACATTGTATATCAAACTCAATGATTAAATTATTTGCATTAAAATAAGAACATTTTAAAGTAATAATCTAACCTATTTTGATAGACCACTTGAAGATTATTTGTAGTTTATAAGAATCTCTTTTGATAATTCTATATATCATGTTGAAACTATTTATAATACCTAGATTTCACATTGAATCTGGGACCTCTTCTATGCTTGTTGTTGTTGTTGTCATTGTCTCTTGTCTTCCTCCAATAATTACTTTGTTTCCTGTCATAAGTTGAAAACCTCACATACTTGTAAAGAAAGTAGAACGTAACAAGATACATAACAGAAGTTTTTAAAAGAAGACATTTCAATGCACTAATTCTCTTTTTCTGAAATTTTATTACATACATGGACATTGCCTAAAGAGAACAAATATTGTAAAAGATGAATGTGTTTGTCAGGTTTGGGTTACTATTACAAAATACATGAGGCGATTCAGTTACAAACAGCAAAGATTTATTTTGGCAGACAGTTTCAGAGGCTCTAGTTCCGATTGGGCAGCCCCATTTTTGCAGTATATCATGGTAGGAGTGTGTAGGAAAGCAAACTACTCATATCATGGCCAGAAAGGAAGAACGAAAGAGAAGGTGGATGAGACAACCCCCTCAAGGCCACCCCCTGTCACATAAGGACCTTTTACTAGGCCTCACCTGAAGTTCCACTTCCTCCCATGCCACAGCCGTAGGGAACAACTACGCCTTTAATACGTGGAAATTTGGAGGACACTTATCAAAGCCACAAAAATAACAATTTAATTTTACTGCCTGAGATTTTGTGATTGGTATAAAATACCAGATATTGGAAAACAGGATTTTAATATTACTAATACATTAGCTTTTTTGATTCTGTTTTTCTGCCCTGGTCACATAGCTCATGTGTAGCACATTAAGGCTAATATTCCCAACTTAATAGAATTACTACTCATTCACTCTTTTAGTAGAGAAACTGGCTCAGCCTTTTCTCTTTCCCATTACTCCTCTGAAGTTTTTCAAAGTGGTCAAGGTAGGAGAAGGCATGTGATCTGCTTAATCCTCTGCCAGTTATGTGGTCCTGCTCCTGCTGGCCCTCATTTTTCTGTTCCCTGGCCCCTCTATGATCTGAAAGCTTATGTTCCTCAAAAATCTCTAAGTTTAAATTTAATCACCAACTTGATGGTATTAAGAAGTGGGGTCTTTCGGACGTCAGCAGGTCACAAGGGTGGAGCCCTCATGAATGAGATTCGTGTCCCTGGAGTGAAAGACCCCAGGAAGCTGCTCCATTCCTTTTCCATGTACAGATACAGCTATTAGGCAACAGCAGTGAAATGGAGAGGCAGTCTCGAACAGAAAACCTGCTGTCCTATTGATTTTGGACTTCTTCCGGAACACTGAAGAAAAAATTTCTGTTATTTACAAGATGCTCAGCCTCTGGCATTCTGTTGGAACTGTTTCAACAACTAAGAAAAACCCTTTATTTGCACATCCTGATTTGTTTTCATATCACTCCCTTTGAAACAGACATTTTTGAATTACTGAGCCCTTCCCTTCATTTCTGGCGAACAACTCTTTCAGTGGGCTTTTATATAAATGGTATTTTTGTGCCTTGACCCATTCTTTACTTTATTTGACACTTCCCTTTGTATGTTATACAGAACTTCCAAGGGTGGGCTCAGAATAAGGTGAGGAGAAACATACTTTGAGTCACACGTGAAATCAATGGTTTCTGCATCATCTGAAGCTTGCTACTGAGTGTGGTTCATACTCTGGATCTCAAAGTTTCTCTCAGGAGTTCTATTGTCTTACCTTTAAGCACAGAATATTGCTCAAATCTCTCATTCATCCAACAAGTCTGCATGCATCTTTAAAACAATATTGGGCTGACCTAAATCAGGTACTGTTTCATATCCCCCCTTTAAAAAAATCAATGTTTTTGACTATTTCAAAGTCCCAGAAATGTTTTCAACAGGTAAGAATATCCTTGAAATGTCTATGACAATAGGCTGGCTATATCTAAAACATTGTATTTCTGAAGAAATACAGAAAGTGGTATATTAAAAAGTAATTATCTTAGCCAAAATATGCATGAAATGTGGAAACATGATTACTATCATAGTCCTATTCCTTTCTCTTATGTCATTACATTTTTGACTTTATTTTAAGAATTTACCTTGCATAGCTACAGCATGCAGAGAAAGACAACACTCAGCATACTTTTTTCGATTGTTTTAATTTAACAGCTTACTAAAATACCATCTGAATAATAACCCTTCCAAATTACTAGAGTGATGGCAATATTTCAAATAACTTTGAGTTATTTTTAAAGTCATAGTATAAAAGCCTCGTTATGCATGTCAGGACTTTACTGTTTATAAAACACTTTCTATAACCCCCAGACTGTAAAATTTTCACAAGAATTTTATAAAGTAGACAGGATAATGCTTTTGCACAAAATCACTCATGTTGATGCTAGCCATCAAAAATAGAATTCAAAGGATTTATAACAATTAAAATCTTACAGGCATTCCCTTCTTTCAACCCATCACCAAATCCCGTTTTTCTTTTCAAGTGTATTTCTTTTCAAGTGTATTTAAATCTATTCTTCCTCTTTATTGATTATAGGGAAAGGGAAAAGGGACGTTAACAGAGACCCCTGCAGTGGCCTTGGTCTCCTGCAAGCCAGTACAATGTCCACGAGATAGAAAAGTGGGAAATAGAAAAAACACACAGACAGAGACTTGAGAGAAACTGAGTCTTGGGCTGATCCAAGCCACTCTGGGCAGCAAAGACAAAGAACTCCCAGGACATCCAGTGTTTATTCATTACAGGGTGGGAAGAGTGGAAGCTGAGCAGGCCTGGGACACCTGCTGATAACAAGTATCAAGCAGGCAGGACTGTAGAACGAGGACACAAGCATATCTTTGCTGAAGAGAACAAACAATTAATTCAGAGGGGAAGAATTTAGCTGGAGTCAGTTGAGCTTGACTGGGAGTGAACCCAGCCAAACTCCGCTACTTCCAATGTAACACAATCGAATTATGGAGGGGCAAGAAACTTGTGCCACTATAGCCTGCTAATACTGGGCAGCAGTGTCTGCTACAATTGATATTACCAAGATTGCATTTGACATAATTCTCAATGCATAGTTGTAATAATCACTTAACTGTCTGCTCTCTCCCTCCTCTACTACCAGTTCTAAGTGTATATGAGGGCCAAAGTAACCTGCTTGATTATCAACTGTGACTTCCTTATCCAAAAGCCCAAGGGTTCATTATTGCCTAAAGGATAAATTCCACCCCTCTTAGCCTTCCTCCCACCTTCTTAGGTGTCTTCGTTTCACTTATTCTTTCACCTTCATGGACCAAGGACATATACTACAAAGGCCTGTCAACTTTAGAGTGAAAGAACTCCATAAAATCCTCCTTATGTCTCTTCCTACTATGAAACTCTGACATATTTGCACTCTCTTTTAAACCTCGTGTAAAATGAAGAGAGTTGTACTTAGTCCATAGAACAGTTTCACAAAGTTGGAGTAATAAATACCCACATGTTGTAGATAACAAATAAGTGCTTCCAATTATTTAGAATAAAAACTTATTTTTGCTGGGGATTTAGCTCAGTGGCGTCACACCTGCCTGGCAAGAGCAAGGTCCTGAGTTCCATTTCCGTACCAGAAACAAAACAAAACAAAATTTATTTTCTACTATTATCTAGTATCAGACTGGTGTGTCCTTGTATAATTTAAGAATAACATATATTATACATGAAATCTATATATGAGATAGATATATATATCAACCTTTTTCTATGCTTTTTTTGTGTTATAGCCAATTAAAATCATAAAGCAAGTAGAGACAAAGAAAAGTATAAGTTAAAAAATTCAGGTGATATCATTTTAGGAACTATATAATTTACAAAGTTTTTGCATAAGAAATAGGTAAACAGAAAATAATGAAAATAAAATACATTTGATATATTTAAAGTGCACAAACAAATGAGAATGAATAGAATCCCTAGTTTGAGTTAGGCTTTTATAATAATGCCAAGAAATAAGCTCAAAAGGAATGCATCAAAGGACAGGAAGAGTAAATGAAGAGAAAATTGGCTCTTAATATAGTCAAGTATGACGAGTTTTGGTTGCAAAATCAATCAGCAGAGGAAGATATCAATCTTCACTCTATTAAATTTAAAAATTATCAGTGAATAACTAAATGATTTTCAGCATATTCAGATATTAGTTTGCTACATCAATCTGCTTACCTATTTTTTGCCTCATAGAATAGTAATAATACGTTTCTTCTAGCCTTCATTAAACTTTTATAAGCTCAATAATCCCAGATAATGCATATCTTCATTGGTTTATCCATTGCTTATTTTTATATTTTATAAGTAAGCATATTTTGGATTTACTACCAATAGCTCTAAATATTTCAGTAGCTTACAGTCCATTAGATACTATTAGTATAAAATGTCTGCAGATGACAAAATGAGAAATTAAGTTATTAACTAATCAATCAAAGAATATTGCAAGGATAGCAGGAGTGGATAATAATATTTCCATGATGGTAAATTAAAGAGGAAGGTTTGTGAATGCATGTTTGTTTTAACAAGCAAAGATGGCGAACAGCAGAGTTGCAGATCTGTTCTTTGATAATGACACACATATAAGTGGCATTTTACAGCAGTGGAATAACATAGTAATACTTTCACAACAAAAGGAAGAAGGTCCATTTTATTTTATCAGAAATGGTTATATAAGATAATATATTGAGCATAACTTTCTTAATTATATTAGCCCTAATACTAAACTAAACCTTTAGCAATTTTGCCATCACCCTTGTAAAGCTTGAGTATAGAAGTCCCAAATTTCTTTTCTGTGAAAAATAAACATTCATTAGATCCTCTTAAGTAACATATAAAACAGTATGTATGAAATAGTTGCTTCAATATGACACTGCTGATTGTTAAACACAGCCTACAATATCCACAGAGTTATATGTCTCATTCCGGAATAAGAAATTTTTGCTTCCAATTGCTCAGATATAAAAGAAAACAAACAAAAAATTAAGACTCACTTTTTACTTCTCTTTCACTCACAGAACTGCATCCATTTCCCATTGTGAGACGTGACGATTTCAGAAGATCATGTACTTTTAAGGTCACTATAAATTATTTTTCTAACAATACTGCTATTATTACTACCACTTAGTGTTCCTCCAGAACATAGTTATGCACTAGATGGATTTCCCCCTTTCTTTCCTTTCTTTCCTATCCTGGTTCTGTTTTTCTTCACTCTGAAATTGCTACGCAATTGTTTTATCCACAGCTTTTTTCCTCTTCCTAAAATCTTCTGCTTTCTATGACCCAGATGCAAGGCATAATGTTCAATCCTTTGGGAGTTTTTCTGTCTTCACTTCTGTCTTAAAGCCTGTCTCTGTGGAAGACATACTTATATGCATTAGGATAATATCTCTGAAGCAGTAAAAAGATTGCTTTTCTGGAATTCGAATCTCTTCTTCATAGTCTTTAAAGCATCCCTAGTATGATCTTTAAAACATGTTATTACTTAAAATCCATCTATGTGTACTCCAGAGATATTATATATCTTCTCTAATGGGATATATTTAATGTATTTTCCTTTTTATCAATATATTATTATTAAAAACCAATTAAGATGTACATAATAACTACAGTGTTTGCCCCTTTGTACCCTTTAAGAATTTCATATAAACCATTCTTATTCTTATAAATCTAAAAATATTTGTCTAACATTTTTATAAAGTTGAATTCACCCATAATGCATTTTTAGAATGCCCTTTATGCTATGGACATGTGTGTATTAATGTGTATATCTGTGTACAGATTTTGCAGAGATGCATTATGTAGAGGTTCACTATAGTATTATGTATTTGTGTCTTTTGTGTTGCCAAATTATTATACGTACAATTTTCAAACACTCCATCCTCTCTAGATCATATGAAATTATGTCATCTTATAGCTTTACTAGAAACAAAGAAAGCAATACAAACTTTTCCTGAAAATTAAGAGATTTACTGATAACTTATTAAACAATACAAATTACAAAAAAGGTATATGCAAAAATAATGGTCTAACTTTTTATGGTCATGTCAAGCTGTATGGATCTTCCTGACACCTCCCTTTCTGGCATTTACAGGGTCACACAAAGCATATCTGACCTCTGTGTAGAAGTCAAAAACAAACAAACTATTAAATAAACTAAAATACCTTTTTAACACTCAAAAAGCAATAGCCTTCTTATACACAAATAACAGACTCCCTGAGAGAGAAATTGGGAAACAATTCCTTTTACAATAGAATCCAAAAAAAATGAAATATCTAGGAATATCTAGGAATCAATCTAACAAAGGAAGTAAAAGACCTCTACACTGAAAACTACAGCACTCTGAAAAAGGAAATCGAGGAGGATATAAGAAAATGGAAAGACATCCCTTGCTCCTAGATAAGAAGAACAAATATAGTGAAAATGGCCATACTTCCAAAACTACTATATAGATTCAATGCAATGCTGATTGAAATTCCAACAATATACTTCACAGAACTAGACAAAACAATCCAAAAATTCATTTGGAACCAGAAGAGACCTAGAATAACAAAAGAAATTCTAGGCAACAGAGACATGGCTGGGGGTATCACAATCCCCAACTTGAAACTATACTACAAAGCTACTGTGATAAAAAAAAAAAAAACAGCATGGTACTAGCAAAGAAACAGACCCAAGGATCAGTGGAATCGATTAGAAGATGCAGAAACAACTCCAGACATACTCAGCCACCTCATCTTTGACAAAGGAGCCAACCACCCTCATTGGAGGAAAGATAGCCTATTTAATAAATGATGTTGGAAAACTGGATTTGAACCTGCCAAAGGATAAAACTAGACTTATAACTATCACCGTGCACTAAACTAAGATCAAAGTGGATTAAAGATCTAAATATTAAAACAGAAACACTAAACTTGTTGGAAGATAAGTTAGGTAGAACTCTTGAAGACATTGGCATAAGAAAAGACTTTATGAACAAAAGCTCAGTAGCACAGGAACTAGCATAAAGAATCAACAACTGGGATCTCATCTTATTAAAAAACTTCTGCACTGCAAGAGAAACCGCCAACAGAGCTAAGAGACAACCTACAATGTAGGAAAAAACTTTTAGCAGCTATACCTCAGACAGAGGACTACTATCTAGAATATATAAAGAACTGAAAAAATAAGACACCCCCCCCCAAATTTAAAGACCCAGTTCAAAAATGGACATCCGAAATGAACAGACATTTCACAGACAAAGAAGTAAAAGCACCAAATAAATAGATGAAAAAATGTTCAACATCACTGGTGTTTTGAGAGATACAGATGAAAACAACACTGAGATTCCACCTCACCCCAGAAAGAATGGCTGTTATCAAGAAATCAACCAATAGTAAATGCTAGCAGGGCTGTGGGGAGAAAAGAACAATTCTCCATTGTTGGTGGGAGTGCAGACTGTTACAACCACAATGGAAATCAGTATGGAGATACCCCAAAGAACTAGGGCTAGAGGTCCCATTTTACCTAGCTATTCCCCTCCTGGGCATCTTTCCAAAAGAATTAAAAGAATCATACCACAGTGATATATGTGCACCCATGTTTATAGCAACACAGTTCCTAATAGCTAAAGCTTGGAAACAGCCCAAGTGCCCATCAACTGGAAACTGGATAGAGGAGATGTGGTGTTTTTTTTTAAAATAAAATGGAGTACTACTCAGCCATAAAGAACAAGAAACTAGAGACATTTATAACTAAATGATGCATATTGAGGCCATACTCTTAAGTGAAATAAATAGGACACACATGTGTAAATACCGAATAGTTTCTCTAGTGTGAGAAACTGAAAATGTAAATAAGGATTAAAATGATTAAAAGGAATAATTGATAATTTGAAATAGGAAGAAAAGGTCCAAAGGAGTAGGGGTGGTGGGAGGTGAAGGGGAAAGGAAAGAAGGGAAATGAAAAATTATGAGAAAAGCAAAAAATGGAAACGAAATCTATGTAAATAGGGAAGGGTGGAGGGGTGAAGGGTACACAGGTAATGGGGAAAAAATAAGAACCAAGATACATCATGTACAGGTACAAGCACCCAGTGATAAATTTAAATATATTATATAACTAAAATGTACCAATAAAAGAATTTAAGCAAACAAACCTCCTAAAATACCTTATAAAATACCTTAGTTGTGACAAAAGTTTTGCTTTCACAGTTTCTTGTACAATTTAATGTACTTTAAAAGCAATGTTCAAATTATTATTCAAATATTTCAGTAAGTAATTTATCTTTCTACTTACCTCTTTTTGCCAGGATATTTCCCCAGTGTGTCTTTGAACAGAGACTTTAGCCACTTGTCCAGTTCAAAATTATGACTATAATTTATGACTATAACAGCAAATGCTTCCTTAAGTGATCACAATGTTAGAGATTACATGTATCGGTTTATATATGCAGGCTTAAGTGTGTGCACAAATTAATATCACTATATATTTCATTATACCTAAGACAAATAACTATTGTAAGATACACTATATTTTACATTGTATTTAAAATGAGAGAACAGCTGTCAGTTAACATTGTCAGATACCATTGAATGAAAACAATACACTGCAATACAAATTGACACTTCTTTCCACAATGGTAAGATGTGTCTAAAAGTTATTATTGTGTGATTTTTTTTAAAAAAAGGATTTTACTCTTCTGAATAGAAAATTCATGTAAAGTTAATACAGAGAAAAATATGTTTAACCAGAATGAGTCTCAGATTGCAATTGGATATCATATTAATTATCAGATTATTTGAAATGTCTAAAATACCAACTTTGCCAACTTTCAGCATAACAGAACCTTCTATTTAAAATATTGCATTTGAAATGATACAGTGGACCAACCATTGCATTGTGCATTATTTGCATGTAAGACTGATATTTTACATGTAGAATAGAAGATAAGGATGTTAGATTAAATAATTACAGATGACAGAATGAACAAGTTCCTTGTTCTGTGGAGCAGGAAATCTGGAGTATTTTATGAACTTCATTGCTATCAAGGTTTCAGTTTAAGTTTCTTATAAAAGAGCAATTTTACATGAGTTTTGAAAGATAAAAGAGAATAAACTGTCATTATATTCCCAAAAGCTGATGGAGAATGATGTCCAGGGATCTCCTGGAAAGCTCCCATGGATTTGTCACAGGCAGAACTGAAATCGTCATCAAAGTTTAGTGTGATTTCTGATCTCTACTTTCCTATCTGCTAGAAACTGCTTCTCTGATCTCTACTCGATTAAGCTTTTAATTCTCTTTTAAATGTCTTTTTCTTGAAATAACTAAAATGATTTCTATTGTTCTCTTATGACTTGTGTCTAGATGTCCCCCTAAAGTCTCATGTGGTTGCAGGTGGGGCTTTTCAGAGGTGGCTGAATCTAGATTGTATGATGCTGAAATTAAATGTGTGATGCTGAATCAAGGATGTGTGATAATTAAATTAGTCTATTGATTGCTTTGGCGTAGTTCTGGGTAGGATTAAGGGTCCCTCACCCTGGGTGTCAGTGCTACCTACACTAGGGGTGGGTAGCTTAGATAAAATATAAGAGACAGAAAAGAGGGCTAGTGTCATTGCTTATAGCTTGCTGCTTGCTGTTTGCTGCCTTCTGTCTTCTGCCTGCCATGAACTGTTTCTGCTCTGCAATGCCCCTCTGCAATGCTACCTGCCTTGAGGGCAGCAAACTATGAACTGAAACCTCTACAAACTGTGAGCCAAATAAACCTTTCCCTTTTTATATTTGGGCATCAAGTATTTTGTCTCAGCAATGAGAGAAAAGAGACACAGACATGATCCAAAAATATATAACTAATAAGTGATGTTCTTGAAATCACTCTGGAATAATTACATTTAATAATTTGATTATTATTTTCCTAAAACAATTTAAGAAAAACATTTTTAGTTAATTCACTAAAGTTGAGTTTGTTATACTTGAAGATTAACTATTTTTCTCACACTACTACATGGACATCCATATATCCTGAAAGTAAGTAAAATATGTAAATTATCTCTTATTTTTAAATAAAATTATGTACATAGGGAAAGAAAAAAATAAAGAAATTAATATCCACATTATATTCATTATAGGAAAGCTAGTTAGACTTTAATTTTACTTTCTACAATGGAAAATTAATTAAATTAAAAATGTAACAAAATCATACAGAACAAATACAATAGATTTTTTCCATTAACATTTGCTCTGAGAAATGAAATCTTCATTTAAATATCTTATAAAATGAGGCAATAGTTTAAAAATGACAAGAAATTATATTGCTAAAACTAACATACATGATTTACATTTAAAATATTCAAATCAATTTATTGACATTTGAAAAATTCAGCACCAAAAAGTTCTCATGTAAATTAGTGCAATGAGTCCACTGTAGTAGATGGTCTCCAGTGTTAGCCCATTTGCTCACATCTAAGAAATGATATCTTAGTTTCCAAAAGAATTGCAAAATATTTCTTTACTTCTCATACCATTCCCAAAAGAATTCCTGTCTGCCTCAGAAAAGAAAAAAAAAGATTAAAATAAAAACATTACTCAAAATAAACTACTTATAGGATAATTCCTAGATTTTTGTCTTGTCACTTTTTAATATTGAATTATTTACATGTCATTAGTCATTTTGGCATTGTTTAGACACATTTGCATTCTCACATGCTTAATTTAATTCAAATAATTTCCTGTATTCTGTCATTTATACTCTTTATGAAAGATTCTTTCACTGTTTATTAATATTGATTATGAAATTACTTTGTAATACAAATGTGTATCTCAATTTACTTGTGATATTTTCAAATGGTATTTCAAAAGTAAGATTAACATTCAAGATATGATTATGATTTACTACCATGTATATATCTGCCTAGTAGTTCTTCCTAAGCTTTTGTTTATTTTTAAAAGTATGTCAAAAATAACCTAATTATGCTTTTGAAATGGAGTCAAAGACAAAGTAGGCAATTCTATCCTGCATCATGGGATATTGCTGTAGTCAGGGTTTGCAAGGAAATAAATTTAATAAAGAACACATAATTTATAGAAGTATTTCATAATAGTCACCCAAAAAGTCAAATGCAGAGGAATACAAGAGATCTAGCCACACACTAGAGACCCAGAGAATCCAGCTGAGAGCCTGGATCCCACAGCAATGCTCCATACAAGTCTAGCTGGAGACCTAGAGTCCAAGGCAATGACTTTCATGAATCCAGCCAGAGGTCTAGAGCCCACAGCAATGTCTCACGCAAATCTGTATGGAGGGTCTACACCAGGAAAGCCCAAAGGTCAGTGGTGAAAGCTAGAGAACCGGTACAAATGCAGTGAAGGATTTGTGCCATCAGGCTGGGTTATCTATACTGGAACCAGGAAATGATGCTCATGGTGAAGTTCAGAGCTTCCTTGAAAGCAGCAGCCATTCCCAGAGACTGCAAGGCCCTGACCTCCTCCTTTGACAAGAACAGCCAAATTCACATCAGGCAAAACAGCTAAGGCAAGCTTCTCCTAGAAAATCAACAGCCCATGATCTTCCCCTCCAGTTCTCTTTTTATGCCATTGGCAACAACCCTCAGGTGGGTCTGCCACACCCAAACCACACTGATTCAGCTCAGTTGTGCCTTCCAAGTTGACCATTAGTTAATCCACCACAGATATTTTGGCAGGGATTTCATAAATACTATTTTGTTTTTTGCAATAACAGTTTATTTTTATATGTTGATGCTTAGTTACTGTTGTTGAATTGGGGATCAAAGATATAAATATGACTAGAAAATTTAATCTCTAAATGTCACTTATATTTCACTTTGAAATTCATTATTTGACATTGTAAGGCACACTCAGCTTCATAATGTCATTTGTATAAACTCATCTAAATTATGTGAAGTAGCCAGAATACTAATTTGAGTCTCTCCAATACAAGCTGGTCCAATGGTAAGGCACAATTTGGTTAGGGTTGCCCTTTTATGAAATCACATATTCCCAAATAAGCTGTTTGGCCAAAATTTGTGTTATTTTACTGCATGTTGTGGAAAATATACATATTGAGAAGGCTAATACAACAAAACAGGATATGCCTTGAAGATGAGGTAAACAAAGAAATAGTCTTCTCACCTTGTATACATTGTTTATATATTTCATGATATAATGTGCTTTCTTGTTTGACTATAGAGACCAAGACTAACATATAAGTTGGATTACAAATACAGGAAAGCATGGGCATTTCATATAGCGTCTATGTAGTTTGAATGTTTAATGCTCCCAAAAGGGCATTTAGCAAAGCCTTGGTTACCTTGTAGAAACTATAAGAGATGAGACCTAGTGCAAGGTGCTTAGTCATTTGAGTCATGTCCTCAAAGGGGATTGTGGGACTCCAGTCTCACCCTCTTTATCTTTACTTCCTGGCTGATAAATTGAGCAGTTTACTTCACCAAGTAGTTCCCACCATTGTCATCTGGAACCCTAGAAGAGGCCAAATCCACCCAATCTTAAAATGGAAACTCCAAAACATTAGGCCAAAGCAATTCTTTTTTCTATACATTAGTTTTCCTAGGTGTTTTGTGATACTAATGTGAAGCTAACACAGGTACGTTATTTAAATTTATTTTTGCATCAACTCTCTGAAAGATTATTGTCACTCCTTAAAAAGAGAATAGCAGTTGATTTTAATGAAAACTCAAGCATTTTACCAAATAATTATGACTCTTGGCAGTAACACTGATATACCCCCATCAAAAGGGTGCACACAGCCTTTGCCCAGGTACCAAAACTAATTAGTTAGTGTATTTTCTCATGGAATTGCAGGATTATAGTGTTCTTTATTTTCATATTTTTTCAAAGTTGTTTTCAAAGAAGGAAGAGGAAGATACTGTCAAAGAAAATCTTACTCAGCTTTTCCAAAACAATTGTTCTCCGTCACTCACTAGGATAAGTCACTACAAGTATATCATTTAAGTTTTATTTAGTTGGAAATTTCAAACAGACATCACTAATCCATTTCTGAAAACAAAGAAAAGTATTTATGACAATAACTGTAACTAATTATTAGCATGTACTGAGTACCTACTGAAAAGCTAATCCTATTAAGGTATTTGCATGCATTATCTTTTTTCTCTGTTTCAGAAATCCTTCCCACTCAATGCTAATTAGAGAAAAACTATGTAATAGGGAGATTATTAGGGAAAGACACCAAAACTACTTTTTATGTGATGCCCAACTTCAAAAGCTGAGCTCTAAAATTGTACACTATCTTGAGAGTTTAGTCAATATGACACTGTTCTATTTTCCTTAAGCCATATTCCATTCCTTGTTACCCATGAAAAATCAGGGTCAGGTACTATTAAACAAAAGACATAGTTGATTGGTTTTAAAGTCATTTTATCAAATCTCAACCAAGGGAATACATTTTGGTACTGAGGATCGAACTCAGGACTTGCGAGATAGGAGCCATGCCACTGAGTTAAATCCCTGGTCACAAGGGAAAAATTTTTTTAAAACAACCTTTATGGAAAGTTAAGATTTTCAAATGCCAAAATTTCTACTTGACCAAGGTGGGTTTACTGTTTTCTTTAACTTGAATAAACTTTAGACAAGAATCTTCCTGATTTAAGTTCCTGATGTGTCCTTTCTTTGATCAAATCTTTCTCAAATCAGAAATGTGTTTTTTAAAAACCTAAGAAATTTTATTATACAATAATAATCATTAAGAAAGATGACTCTCCTATCTCCGAGTCCATGTGTAAGGTTAAAAACAACTAGCAAATTTAGCTGGCCTATTCATATTGACCATCCCCCTCACCCCACAACATCCTCTAGCCCTTTCCTATTGGCTTACCTCAGTATTTAAAAATATTCCCATTTTTTGTTTTAACAAAGTTGAGATCAGTGTCTCATCTGTATTTCAATAGTCACAACCCAAGTCTTCCTTGCTGTTTTTAACAACTGCGCAGTATGTTTTTTTCTTTACATGCCACAGGAAAGATCATGAAGACTATATCTTAGTTATTACTTTCTCTTTCATGTTGACAGCATACCTCCTCTAGAAGGCTAAGCTGTAGACATTTCACCTCCAGGAAGAAGTTAGTTTTGATGGAGAAACAGGCTCTTAAGAAGTATATTCCCCTGTATAGGTGATGGAGGTTAAGAAGGAGAAGGTGGGTGGCAAATGGAACTCTGCCATGGCTTCCTGACCCAGATCTCAGTGGGGTAGTGAGAGACACATTGTAGAAAAATCAAGCACTAAGAGGCTTTGAGCATTAGAGTTACCCAGTGAAAGAAAACCAATAGAATATAGATAATGATGTAAAAACAGACATAGACATATGGAAAGAAATAATCTTAGAAGTATAATACATACAAATAATGGGAATTGACTCATATTATTATAGAGGCTGAGAAGTCCTGCTATCTGTCTTCTGAAAACTGGAGAAACAGGAAAATATGGTAACTCGGTCAAGGTCCAAAGGCCTAAGCTCCAGAGATGCAGCAGGTATAAGGCCCAGAGCCAGAGGGTCCGTGAATCAGGAGCTTCAATGGAAGAGGATGAAAGATTGATATCCCAGCTCATCTAGATGTCCTAGCTTTCATCTAGGGCTTTGCTCTATTATATTTCGACCATCAGTGTATTAGATGTCTACTCACATTGGTGAAAATGCAACTTCCTTACTCAGCTTTCTGATTTAAATGCAAATCCTTTCTGAAAACACCCTAACAGACATTTCCTACAAATACTGTTAGAATCGAGATGTGTTATGTACATCTCCCAAAGATGATTGTAATAATAATGTACTGCAAAAATGTACTAATAAATTATTTTAAAGAATTTAAATAGCTATCTGGGCATTTCCTAGCCCAGTCAAGGTCACACATAAAATGAATGATCATAAACCATTTTCACCTTTATTCCTAGCCACAAAAAGAAACCGTGTACCTTTTGGAAAACCACACCAGGGATCCCCTGACATGCTATAGTTTGGTCAAAGTCATTCAACATTTCAGAATCATCCTCAGATCCTAGGCTGCATGGAGGGTGTGTGCAGAAATCAACAAGTATTTTGCACAAGAAACAAGAGGAAACTGGTAATTACAGTTGATATATTTAAAGGATGTCACCATGATAGGGAAAAAAGTTCAGATAGTTCAGAATTCTTTTTTTTTTCCTATTAAGTTTATTGGTACATTTTAGATATAAAATACAGTTACATTCATCATTGGGATCTTGTACCATTACATGAGTATCTTGGTTCTTATTTTGGTACCAGGGATCAAACTCAGGACCTTGTGCTTGTGAGGCAGGCTCAGTGCCACTGAGCTACATCCTCGGCCCCAACATTTTTTTTTTTCC
>NW_004624813.1:9850654-9887118 GCF_000247695.1 Heterocephalus glaber | reverse complement strand
TTCTGATTTCATTTTCCCCAGATCCTCTTTTGTTGCCAGTTCAGAGAGTCCAGGTGGTTGAGTATCAGATTGTTCCATCTCGTTTCCCTTTGGGGCCGCTGTAGGTGATCCAGAAGTCTGTTTTTGAGGCTTGTTTACCTGTCTTCTCATTTCCACGGGGGTGGAGGGTGCTTCTGGCAGCAGCTCACCTTCTCTGCCCTAGGAGTGTGGGATGGTGGTGGGGGAGCTTCCTTCCGGGTGCTGGGACCGGCTCACCTTCTCTCCAGATAGTTCAGAATTCTAGCAAGAAGGGAATTAACACCATTATGAATCAGATGAAACCAGGCAAGCTGGGAGGGCTGCTAGACTACACATCCTTAAGAATGCAGCATCAAAGAAAGCAGACATCTGTCACCAATGCCAGGAAGACAGGCTATATCCAAGAAAACCAAAGGCTAACACAGGACCCCTACTGGATCTAGACAGCTGCATCTTTGCATTTCTGTGACTCAATGCCAGAGAGGATAGGATAAAGGGAAAATGTATTTTCAAGATTGCACATTTATGTAAAACAATGTTTTAAACTGAATTGAAACTGTTTAACCTGGAAGAGACTAAGATATCACTAATAAAATTTAACTTTCTTGGAGCATAAAGTCATAACAGCAGTTTTAGCCCCACTGTAGAAAACAAAATAAACTCTGGGTTAAGAATTTGAGGTTTTATTGTAAGAAGAGTAAGTACCCACTGTAGGCTTCTATATTCTGGGTATAGAAATGAAGAAGGTAGAAAGGGGTGATCTATAACATGATTTAATTTGTGTATGGAAAAATAAATGAGTATAGCTTTAATGGACACTCCATCAAGACATGTGGATGATAAATAATGATATGAAAACATACTACACATCATAGGTCATCAGAGAAACACAAAGTAAAACAGCAATCATATATTTCTACAGACCTCTTAGTACAGTTAATACCCAGAACATCACACAACACTGCATGCTGGTGAGGATATGGTACAATAGGAATTGTCATTATCAGAAATTTAATGCAATCTCGATTAAGGTACCAACAACATACTCCACAGAACTTGAAAACTCAATCCAAAAATGTGTATACCATACAAAAATGTAATGTTACTATTATTGTAACAATCACCTCTTCTCATGCCTATTGATTTCTTCAATATTCAGAGTCATGGGTTACTATGAATATAGAGTGAAATGAATTATAGGAAAATTTATTGTTTGATAAATGGAGTGTATGACCATCTGAATGAGAGGTAAAACAGTGGAAAAGAAGCAGGGCAATGAATGCATTATTATGCAAATAAAAAATAATGAAATTTTCAATGAGATGAACACTTTAAGTGCAAAGGCTGTTACTCTCCTGTACTTGTGTTCTCTCGTGTTATAAAATAATAACGTTTCATAAGCTCCAAAAATTTATTTAAAATGAAATATGTAATTGTGAAAGTTTTTTAGATTATCGCTCTTAACAAAGTAAGACTGAATCCCCCCCCCCAGGTCATTAGTGATCCTTTCAGTGGCATCACAAATAATTTATGCATACAAACCAATAGAGAGGCCGGGTCTTCTCAGAGTTCCATGACAAAACCACACACAACTATACCTGGCAGAATGAGTTTTAGAAATGAGTAGAATCACTTCTGTTTATAAAGTAGGGTATGGCTGTTGCTGATATTTATGTTTTTAAATCTCCAAACATCATGTTTCATACTGCTAAATCCTTCCACATATTTCAAATGCAAACTTAATCTCAATGCCTCTCCATACACTCATGACCCTCTTTTCTGTGTATTTTAACACTACTCAATAAACCACCTTGGTCCCAGTAGCTATGCCTCAAATTATTGATTCCCTTAGAGGCTTCACTCTTTAATATATTATTCATCCCAAGGATTTTTTCTAATTTATATTTTTCACAACATTGTGGGCCTCCATTTCTCCTTTCTTTCCAAGAAGGCAGCACATTGTATAAAACTATTGTAGGTTCAAATTACTGAGTTGGTACCTCGTCTATATGTTAGAACAAATAGAAGAATTAAACCTGGCTTCTTTTTTCAGGAAATTCAAGGGACTTCACATTCTAGATTTAAAGATGTAGGGTTTGTAACCTGACCGGTTATTATGCCAACTCATTTGCCAGTAGTTAAGTCTTTCCTTTGAATATGATTCAGTTTCTTTTAGGAAAAGGATGTGTCTTTTCCCACTTGGAAGGATGAGAAGAAAGGGAGAGGAGAAGAAAAAGGAAGATGAAGAGAGGAAGGAAGAGAAGGAAGAGGAAGAAAGTATATGTGAGCAATGCTCAGGAGATCAGGAAACAACAGACAACAAGAGGAAACAGACACTGGATTGGGGATGGTAGAACAAGAAAAAAGAAAGGAAACAAGAGTTGCCCACTGGAGACCCTAAAGGCTCCCTTAAGTAAACATAATAAAAAGATGAATAAAATAACTTTAGAGAAAAATCACTCTAGAAAAATTGTCAAATGGGCCATTATAGGAAGTTCCAGTACAAGGTAATAGAAGAAAAAAGTGTCCCACTTGCTTGGTCACATATTTCTAATAAACTCTCCTGGGTCAGTTCTCTATATAAAGAGGTACCATAGGTTTGCTGAAACCTAGGAAGAATAAGATATTTGAGATTTGAGCTATAGTTAATTATGAGACATAAACAATATATTTAACTTAAAAATTAATACTTGTCTTATCTAACTAAATACAGAATGCTTATTATTATTATTTTGTCCACTTTCACTCACTGACTGGTGCAAAGAAAAATGAAGAGTCCTCGGGATAGATTTGTTCTCTCTATAATTCTCTCTGTAGATTTGTTCTCATTATATATAGATTTGTTCTTTCTATATAAGCTCTTCAAAAAGTTATAGGGTTAATGAAATTTGGACAAATTAATACCTGTCTCGTCCACATATTTCCATGAATTCTTATGTGAATTTAAAATCTTACAATCACTATTTCCTATCTATTTCTATGAGAGTCCAACTATATGGGAATAAAGCCCTTCTTCATCCTTGGAGAGGTAAATAGTCCTAGTGAAAATTAAATTCCAGAAATATTTTTAAAGTAATACTGTTGATACAGGAATCTCCTTCCCTTTCCCAGTTTCAGTGTATTTTCTTTCACAGGATCTAACAAAAAAACTTAACATGTGCCTAGTGCTAGATTCACAGTATATGTTAATTTGAACATTCATGGCTAACCTTACTGATTTAGCCAACACAACCCCAAAAAGTAAATACTTAAATTTTATGTTTACTGATAATCAGCAAATAGTTAAAAACATCAAAGAAAAGGTTTTCTATTAATTAGACTACAGGAATATTTTTAAACACTCCAACTTCACTTAAACACTTGCCACTTAGCCTGTGTTTTTGCTTAGTTATCATCACAAACATTCATTCCAGTTAATGAGAAGAATCTTCAGTAGACTTGCCTACTTATTTTCTTTAAATCTCAGTTGTAATTTGAATGGGCTATTTGTCAAAAATCAAGTGCAATGCCTTTACTATTCAATGCCCAGATAATTTGCCAACAAATCATTTTCCCATAGAAACTATCCCTAGCATTTTATTCTCATAATTTATCATGGCAAACTAGACACCCCAGCCCCCCAAAGAACTCATTTGCTTGGCTGTTTTCTTATTTTAGGTCAATTTCAGTGACATAGAGGGTAAATTTAATGAGTGTAACCAGTATCTGTGTCAAGGACACACACTGTCTAGTTATGTACATAGTTTATTAGGAAGCTGCTCATTAAGGCTTTACAAGATCCCCCAACCCCACTCCAAACCTGATGAGTCTCCTCCTGTTCCAAGTGCCTTCTGCTATGTGTTATTTGTACATTTGCAATATATAAATTTAATATTCCACTAAAATTTAAGTTTCATAGTAAACTTTTTCTACTGAGTCTCAACTCTTAAAAGTCATAAACAGCAAAGCCTAAGCACTTAACACATACTTATTAAATGAATAAAGGCCTTATAACTTCAAATTCATGGTGGTTATTTCCCTGTTAAGCTTTTGGTTTTATTATTTTAAGTATAGAATGTCTGTGGGAAAAGTAACTTGAATTTTGAATACATAAAAAATTAAATCTTGGACTTCTATGTCATTTATCACTACCAAATCAGAAGCAACAAAACAACTTTAATTTTATAAAAGTTTTCTCAGCCCACAAGATCTGCCTACAGCATGAAAAACAAAATGGAAGAACTTTTCTATTATTTCTATAAAGTTATAACAACACGTTTCTCAGAGACCAAGTATGAATGTCAATGTTAAAAATCAGAATTATTAAGGCCATTTCCCTTTACCTTTAAAATACTACACAGGAAATTTTAAATCCCTCAAAGAACATACTAATACATCAGATAGTACTAAATTATGTTGGCATCGACATCAAGCTATTTATCTGTTCAGTTCTATGAGGAATAATTCAGAATAAGAGGATGTGACACCATTCCCCTAAGTCTAAGCTTAGCTATTACCCATGCCTTTTCAGTCTTACAAGGGGAACCATGGGTCCTATTAACCATTATCAGGATAACATGGGAAATAGAGCCAGGCACTTTAATGAGCTCCTTTATCTCACTTTTATCTTAGCAAGTAAAAATAGACCAACATTAACGGGTCCTACTGTTCTTTAATGATAATATTGGCGAGTGTGAAGCCAATTTGAAAAGGACTGACACACCTAATAGTATGTAGGTGCTAGAAGACCCTTATGTGTTTACCTACTTTGCTTCCAGGCAGCTAACCTACCAAAGAGTCAATCTTTCACTTTTATTCCCTCTTAGGTACATGGTGTTTGTAGCTATACAATTAGAATGTGAAATTTAAATTCAGCTTTTCAAAATATAGTCAATAATATTTCACCATTGTGCACTTTTAACAGTTGTCTGTTGCATAATCAGCACGAAATCTAACAAAACTGTACACCAAAGAAACTCAAAGACATCTGCCTAACTGCTTTATTGAGCATTTGTGCAGTTCTGTGGAAGCTTTGCCTGTATCACCTGTGGTGGAACAGATGTGGTTACTTTGTGAGCATATATTAGACTTTTAGAATACTTGCGAGAAAGAAACTCCAAATGCAGAAAAATGTATTTTAGCTTAGCAAATGGCCTCAAGGGATATAAATCACCATCTCCTATTACACAGTCAAAGGCTGAAAATAACACACCATGCAAGACAGATCTAGCTGAACAAGGATTTTATGGGGAAGAGCGTGAATAAATTATGGTTTTAACATTTCTTGTCATTTTCCTTAATATGAAAATACTTCATTTCAGGTATAAATCTGAAAGTCATGATGAATTGAATATTTTGTGTGGGGAAGTATTTAACTTTGGCTTTAATTTTATTTAAGTGAATCCTCATTAAGAGCAATTTTGAGGGAATCACGAAGAGCATACTTTGGAATATTGTAAGAAATTCAAAGTCATACCATTTCTTTGTAATGCCTCTTCTGTAAAAGGAGGGGAAAGAGGAAAATGTAAGTTAGTTTAAAAACTGTAAGATAAGAGGGAAGAAGGACTCTGTCCTATTGTGACCCTTGTGCCATGCTCTCAGTCAGGTTCTTCAGGAGAAAACTGTTAACTCTGCCTCCGCCACTCTCCCACGCTCTTTGTGTCCTCTCTGATGAATTCTTCAACTGATGAATTTGGGAGAAGCTACTGACCCCTTCTCTCATACGTGCTAAACGTGCTAGGTACAAGTGAGCTCACAGTTTCTGTGCTCCCTGAGACTGGGGGAAAGTTCCTTTGATGCCCTGTGCTGTTGGCTAACCCCTTGTGTCTCATTTACATTATGTCCACAAGATGAGGTAATAGAGGAAAACCAAAAGAAAGAGAGAAAAACATTTTAAATAACTAATAGTAATTCACATCGTTATTCCTGCTCTGACTTCTAAACTTAACAGCGATCACTTAAAATATGATTTAGTTCTAGAGTGACACTCCACTGTGTCACAATTGTGGAAAAATATTTGGAAAAATTAATTAGTTTTGTTGCTACATATTTATACTTGTATATATTCAGAATGTAGGTCCATCATGTTTTACTTAGCACAAACATATTGGCAGCATTGCTGTTCTATTTCTGGGGGAAATATTTGAAAGATATTAAAAGAAAACCAAAGTACAAGTAAGAATAGTGAGGTTATAATTTCTTCACTTCCAAGTGACCTGGAAAAAGGAAGGCCAAAGTTAGGAGAAAAAATACATCAGGATGACACTTACTGATTGATTTATGTTACTATAAAGTAAATTCAAATACCTAAAGTAGTGTAATCGGGCTTAATGTGAAAGCAAATGAATAAGCAAGCAAAGCCCAGGCACCATATTTGGTCTACAAATAAGCACAGGAAAGCATGAAGCGGGCTGGCATCTGACCTGGAGGAATTCCATACAGGGTGAAGTTCTTGTGTGATGCATCCATTTCAAAGTCAGCTGGGGTACTCACTGGTAAGGGGCAGAGTGCAGATTGGCTAAGTGCCCAGGCTTATCAGAACTTCTGTGTAATAGCTCTAAGATGTCAAAAGGATTTCAAAATGATGCCTTGGGATCACTTAGAAAATGAAGGAGATGCAATAAATACACAAGTTTCTTAAAAGTTCACCCTGGTCCAAACCAATTAATGAGCCTTCTTTAATTTTCTGCTTATTCATGTCATATTCTTTTGAATAGAATGTGTTAACATTACAAAATGTATATTTGAAATAAATATAAAAAATAAATAGCCAATTAAGCAAGCATGAATTTTTAGACTTTTTAAGTAGGACTTTTAAAGTAGGATGTCTACAAAATATTGTCTAAATACACTGACAATGAAAATCAATTTCAGTTTTGCCTTTTATCTAGGAATAGTTTATATTACCAAAAAATTCATTAGGTAGAACCTGAAATTGTGTTTGTACAATAAACTAAACTGTTATCAATTTTATGGGTATTTTTAGACTTCATAGAATGAAAATTTTATTTTTGTAATAGTGTGAAGTTGCAAATTCAGTCTAAGATGATGAATTTAACCATTAGAAATTTATATTATTTGGCATATTTTTTTAAGTGAAAAAGCAACTTATATGGAGTATGAGAATATCATCTGTTGGTGTAGACACACACACACACACACACACACACACACCCTTGCATATTACAAAGAGTTAGAAATTTATGCATCATTGTAGTAACAGTTAATTTCCTTGGTAATTGTAATTATAGATATTTTAATGTGCTACTTTTACACTACCTTTGTGTATCTAATATTTTAATGAAAGGAAACCATCTAAACTATAGGAAATCTTATATGACTCAGAATCTTATATGATACAGAATCTCTCTGTAACAAAGGTATAGTGGATGGTACTACTCCTACATTACTGTGAGACATTCTTGGCTGCTGCTTTGTGAAAGGACCAGTACAACACTATGGATACACAGTGCTAAAGATGTCTTTTTGTCCTTACAACACTAATATATTATCCTTACTCCCATTAAAGAATTAAAAACTTCTCATTTTTTTTCTCCACACTGACTACTTTTCATTTTTCCAGCCATGTATCATTAATTTATTTTCAAAAATACAACCAGCATTTTTATGCCCATGTTATCATTAAAGCTTGCAGGATTCTCACAAAATTGTTTTGTTTCCAACCATCTGTAAAATGTATCATATATTTAAACATTACAAATTTTTAATAGCAATAAGCTCATAAAACTGCTTGGTAATAGCTTCAAAATAACTGACTTTCATGCACAATATGCTATTTTTCTCAAATATTGTACACCATCCTAGTTAGAGATATTATTTAACTAATTTCTGATTTGAGTTGTTGTTTTTAAGCACATATATTCTTTCATTAAAAACTTGAAAAGAAAAAAAAAACTTGAAAAGAGATTTTTAGGGCTGGATACTTATTCTTAATACTGTTGAAAAAATTAATTTATTAGAAACTCAATGTTTGCCATGATGGAATCTTATAAAAGGGTGCTTCCGTAACTTAGAAATAGCTCAAGTAAACTTTAAACTTGTTACTATTTTTGTCTCGAAGACTAGTGATATTAATATTAATCAACAATGTGAATACTTCTAATGTTCATAAATTTGCTTTTCGGGAAAATGCTGATTTTAACAAAATAAAATTCAGGTGAAAAGAAAATTTCACACTGTTTGAATGGTCCTCATTAATAAACTAAAAAGAAAGAACTCCTAGAGAGAATAAAACTTCTGATTTGTACTGGAGAGCTATAGTTGATCATAATAGTAGAGTTTCCAAGAGTACTTCAAAGCGAATAACAGGTTTACATCTGTGCATGTTAAACAACGAAATAATTTCAAATAACTCAACTATTATGTAAATATAATGTATTTTCTCACTGAAGATGTTTTATCTCTTTCTGTATACAAAGCAGAACTGAAGCACGTGGCAGAAAATTAAGGTCAAAATTGAATCCTGAAACTAGCATATGGTAATAACTGAATAGCATATATAGGCTTCTTTTTTCTACTTTTCAAGACAGAAAATTCAGCCTGATTGGCTTCAGTCTTTATTCTCTTGAAAGGTTTAAGTTTTTAAAGCATATGTAAGATGATATGATATAAATTAATTCTAGAGTAGCATTATTTCAAATAAGCCTTCGGTGAATTTGCACTTCATAAGTTTACAGCTACCATACAAAAATTCAGTTGCTGCAATGCAGTATGATACACTCAATTGAATTTTCTTTATCTGAAAATTTTCAAGAATTTTTTTCATTTTAAATATGTTCAAAATATAATTCTGTTTACATGTTAAAGAGTCACACTTACCCAAGTTCAAATAAATGTATTTTTGAGATATAAATAAAATCTTACCTATTAAATAGAGATAAGCTATCCAAACACATGACTGAATACAAAAATTTATTATTAAAAAGTTTAACCAAAAAGATATAAATCAATGTTAGCTTTCATTGTTATTATCTTGTTTCTTCCAATATGGAACTCTAAGTAGTATGAATTTTATGATATATTTTATAATCTGTATCAAAATATTTTAAGTATATCTAATATATCTAAATGCACTACTCATGTAGAAATTGGACTGTCTTAAATTTGTCTCAAATATATCTATCTCTACTATTAACAGAGAAAGTAAAACTCCCTTGAATTTATCTCCAAACTGTACATTTATGGAATACATCCAAACTATACATTTATAGAATACATCCAAACTATACATTTCTGTATATTATGGAATATATCATTATAATGAACACCTTCACTGTATCTCATTAGCACTATTACTTTGTCCCCTAAATATTAGTTTTCCTAAAGTAACAAAATTATTTTCTTCAGGGGAGGAAGATAAGAATATGTCTTGAACTATGCACTGAAGAAATAGTCAATCAAAAACTGATTGACAAAGGAATGCATTTTAACTAATGTGACTAAATCAATGAATTTTCATTAATAACCTACTGTGACTTGTGCATAGGCCTAATCCAAGGTATGCAAAATTTTTACAATAACTGGAAGGGGACCAAATATGACCTGAAATATAATATTGACTGAAAATTTATTTTAAAATTCACATGGCATAAAAGTACTTTATTGCCCACATTCTCTGCTACAATCTTGCACTTGTCACACATTTTCTTTACATACTTGGCTTTTGACAGAATTTTATACAGTATAATTTAAGATACAACTATGATGCATGCACAACACATGACCTCTGAGATTTGCCATCTCTTAGGGTAAAACAAGCAGTGGAAAGAGCTAAAAAGCAAGGCACTTTTGGACCATAAAACAGACAACTTACCCAAGCATGGGGAATTGGGAAAGACTTCAATCTAGGTGACATCTAAGGTAAGAATATGTCAGGGGTTATCACATCAATGGAGTGTGGAGGAAAATAATCTCTCAGCATAGAGGAGAACAGATTTCTAAGCATAGGGAAAAATGCAGAATTGATGAAACAGCAAATTTGGAAAAATGCATACAGTTCATCATGATGTTAATAGGAAGGGCTAGGGATTTAAGGTGGGAACAGATGTTAAGGGAAGGGTCTACCCACATTCATTTCACAAAGAACATTAACTTTATCTTGAGAATAGTGGTTATCCAGGGAGACAGCTCCTGGTGATACATATGGAAAGAATTTATGTAGGGAGACTTGGCTTCAGCAAGATCAACCTAACAACAGATAAAAATACTTCAAGAAACATGATTAGAGGCAGAGAGAGGTCAGCATGTTCTTATCTAATGAAGGTAAGAAATAATGATTGGGGTTTTAATAAATTTAATAACCATCTGAATGATTTGGAAAGATTCAGGAAAGACTAAGTAGATAAGCTCAATTAGACTTGGTGATTAACTTCATATGTCAACATAAAAGAGAGGCAGGAATTCAAGGCTATATTCAGAATTTGGCTAGGACAGTTAATACCATTCACTAAAAGAGAATGAAAGTAGAGAAGGAAGTTGAATAAAATAAACTTTTAAAAAAAGAAAAAATCTGATTTATACTTTGAAATGAGGTTCATGTAGAACAATAAAATAGAGATGGTTCTAGGCAATAGAATAGCCATGTCTGAAGGGTAGGAGGGAGACCTACTGCAGAGATATCCATTTGGGAACAAACAATACATAGATGGCAAGCGAAACCATAGAAGTAGACGAATAGAATAAGATTCTAACACAGACAAGCAAATAAAGAAAGAAAGAAAAGAAAAGAAGAAGCTCACTGGGAAAGGTGCCAAATTATAAGCAGAAATTTAGGAGGAAATCTATTTGTAATAGCCCATAGCATAATACAGGACCATTTTCATTTAGAATTGATACTTTGCAACTAACAAGATAAGTCTTCTTTATTAACTTCTCCTGACAAAACAAAAGTTAGTTTGTGTCCTATTTTTGATATTTAAATTATTCTATGGTTCATATTCCCTCCCTTATCTTCTATGACAAGGAGAGCATCAAATAAAACAACTGTCATTTAAGACTGATTACAACTTCCAATATGATGCAGTGTAATGCAGATGCAGGAGACTAGTAAGATGTTCTAATAGTTCTTTAAGTATCTGTCAACTCATTCACCCTTCCTTTCCTTAACAAAGGTGGTCAGCAAAGGTGGTCAAAATTGATTACACAGATCTCGATTATAATTCCCTAGTTACTGGGCAGGGAATTCAGCTCAGTGGTGCCGCAGCCTGCCTTGGAAGCACAAGGTCCCGAGTTCAATCCCCAGTATCAATAATAATAATAATAATAATAATAATTCCTTAGATACTACTCAGTGACTATGTATAATATGTCTATTATATCATTACTAAAAATTAGGATTGCTATTTCAAAATGTTCTCCACACCTGTATTACTTTCTTAGGTCTCCTATTACAGATTACCACAACCTTGGTGGCTTAAAACAACAGAAACCTATTTTCACAATTCTCAAGAAAAAGAACTCAAACTCAAGGTGTTGACAGGGAAGGACTCCTTCCAAAGATTCCAGTGGGAAATTCTTTCTTGGTACCTCTAGTATTGTTAGATTTTCTTAGCTTGTAGTGGGATAACTCCAGTATCTGCTTTTTTCTTTGTGAGCTTCTCCTCAGCCCCTTCATTTTCCCTTTGTATGCCATTTTCTTTTACAATGGAATTAAAGCTCACCCAGATAATCTGGAATGATCTTATCTGGAGAGACTTAATTACATCTTCAAAGACTTTTATTTCCCTAAAAGCACTCATATTCACACTTACTGAGGCTAAGATGCAGATATATTTTGTAGTGACCATCATTCAACCCACTACAACACTTTGCATGGTAGGTGGTCAAGTTTATGTGATGGGAATTTTTTTCATAACTACCAATTGAGGAAACTCTAAAGAAGTTGTTACAATTATAGACACCGCTTCCAAAAATTTCAAGAGTATTAAACAGTCCTGAAATGGGAAAATGAGAAAATCATTGCTCTAGCACCATGCAGTGACTTGGGAAGTTTCCTGAAATAGCTATTTTGGCTTATAGATAATTAGCATATTGATGTTTTCATTCAATTTTTATTGTATATTAGCATTTGTTTGGTGTACATAATGATGAATGATCACATTTCTTGAGACAGTTGATACATGTGTATAACACATTCAGACCTCTTCATCCCCATCCCCTCCCTCTATCTCTTGGTCTCTCCATTTGCAAAAAGATCTGTCTTTATATTTCCTATGATGTGTTTTTATTTTGCTCTTCATTTGTATTTTGGCTTTCTCATATGAGACAACTCATGCAATATTTAAGTTTCTATGACTGATATATTTCATTTAATATTATCATTTCAATATGCATCCATTTTACTACAAGGGACTCCAGTTTATTCTTTTTTATGGAAGAGTAGTACCCCTGGTGTATAAATACCACACTTTTATTATCTATTCTTCTGTTGATGGACATATACGTGACTTCCAATGTTTAGCTACCATGAATTGTGCTGCTATAGACATTGGTATGCAAGTTTCACTGTGATAATGATGTCATTAACTCTTTCAGAAAGATACCTAGAAGGGAAGATCTGGATGAAATGGAATTTCTGTTTTTTGAAATAGAAATTTTTTGAGGAAGCTCCACAGTTATTTCTATAGTGCTGATAGTCATTCTTTCTTGAGTAGGATGGAATATCAGTGTTGTTTTAATTTGCATTTCTCTACTGGCCAGAAATATTGAAAATTTCTTTCATGTATTTTTGACATTTGTACTTATTCATCTGAGAACTGTCTGTTCATTTCAGTTGCTCATTTTTTAATTAGGTCTTTTATTTTGGATGGTCTAATATTTTTAGTTCATTATATATTCTAGATATTAGTTCCCTGTCCAGGAATAGCTGACAATTTTTTTCCTATGCTGTAGGTTGTCTCTCACTCTGTTGGGTGTTTTCTTTGCTAAACAGAAGCTTTTTAATTTAATATGATCCCATTTGCTGATTCTTGTTACTTCTTGTGCAACTGGCCTTCTATTCAGAAAGTCCCCCTCTAAGCCTTTTTCTCCAAGAGCTTTAACTTTTTATCTTTCAATACATTGTATTTCTGTTTAACATTTAGATCTTTGATCCATCTTTATTTTAGTTAAGTACTGTGTGAGATATATAGAATTAGATTCCATCTTGTGTATATGGATAGCCAGTTTTCCTAGCACCATTTATAAAAGTTTCTGAGCCCTTTGTCAAATATCAGCTTAATGTGTCTAGGATTATTACTGCATCCTCTTTTCTTTTCTATTGACTGACATGTCTGTTTTTGTGCCACTATCATACTGTTTTTATCACTGTAGCTTTGTAGTATGATTTGAAGTCCAGAATTGTGATGCTTCCTGCTTTCTCTTGTCGCCCAGGATTGCTTTTGCTATTCTGAGTCTCTTCTTGTTTTATATAAAATTTTATGACTATTTTCTCTACTTCTGTGAGGGATACTATTGGTATTTTAATTGAGATTTCATTAAATCTATAAATCAATTTTGAAAATATGACAAACCAACATCTATTTTGCGTGTGTTGAGATAATGCTCTCTGGATGTGACTAACTATAGGCCTTTGCCTCTGTTCCAAGATCTAACCACTTCCATTTAGTTAGGATGGAGTCTGCAGTGTATTTGATCTAGGACCCAACTCTCTAGGAATGGGCTTCAGTATTGTTAGTGACAAAATTCTAATCCAGGTATTGGCATAGAGAGGAAATCAATTAACAGCACCAACTATACCACTTTGGTAATACCAATAAAATCTGCAACAGTAAATCTGTTGTAAAAGTAAAATCTGAATCAATGAAAAGTAGGATATTAACACAACCCAAGAACCAACCCTTTTCCATAGAAGAGATATGTAATTATGGTATAAACACTAATACAAACAAAATATTGACATATAGTATACTTCTACTAAATGCAGCAACTATACCTCCACTACCAATAGAATAGTAGTCAACAGTAATAGCATAGAGTGAAATATGAATATCTAAATATTCATAAAGCTTAATGTTTATACTAGTAAAGTCAAAGGAATTAGAGAAACAGAGAATGAAAAAAGTAGAATTTGAAAAGCTAATCAATGGAATATGAGAAGGAGGAGAGAAAAATAAGACAAAGGACCCTATTAATAAGTAATGGAACTTAGTAGTAAAGTGGTATCTCAGTTCATGAACTTAATTCATTCCATAATTTTGGGCAAGATGGTACATTCATATTCATTTGGGGAAGATGGCTGCAGTTGTGTTCATCACCTGGGATGTGGAGTTTTCAAACAGAAGCAAACTTTTGCTGAGTGCTTCTGTTCGAAAATCGAATTGTTCATGAGTAGAAGCATTGGTGAACTGGGGTATTACTGTATTAAATAAATACAGAAAAGAAAAAATATGAACATTTAAAAAGAAAGCAAAATAGAGAAAGAAAAATAAGAAAAAAGGATTAAAAGGAGAAAAGAAAGGAAAGAAAAAGCCAAAAGAAAGAAACCCAAACCTCCCCAAAAATGATGAAAAAAAATTGAGTCCAAAAAATATTCCTGTCTTTTTTAATAAGGTTTTTTTTTCAGATCTGTAGTCCTGGAATCCAGCAATTTTCCACATGGCTCTATGGCCTGTAGGTTTGTAAGGTGCCCTCCCTGCTGCCCTCCTCCACCTGCCCTTCTGTCCATGAACCCCAGACACTGGCAACCATCCAAGCTGAAGTGTATTCTTGCTCACATTGGCAGATGGGGAAAACAATCAGACCACTAATCTCTGCTGGACATGGGCAGCAGACTGCGATTCAAGCAGACTGTTTGACTTGCTGTCAGAACATCCAAAACCATTTGCCTCTGAAAGCCACACTCGTCATGCCTGGTTTCTTACCATGGAGGCCAGGGCCCATGTCCTTCTAGGACTGAGCTTAAACGTCTCAGGAGGCCCATGTCTAGCTAACATCCTCTCTGCTTCTGTCTCTGATGCTTTCTCTCAGCCATTAACTGTGATAGATTAACACTGGAGAGCCTGAACTGAAGCTGTTCTTTAGTTGTTCTCTGGCTCAATCTTAAACAATTTGTTCCAAAAAGAGAGTATGATTAAACACTCTCTGCCAATATGAAAGTCACTGCCCTGGGTTTCTTTTTCAACTGTATCCTGTCATGAAGAAATTACTTTTGGAGTAAAATCCCATGTTGATTTTTGTAGTTTACAATAGCCATGAGCTTTTCTTGGGAGTAGCACTACCGGCCATGCCTGTTATTTCTCCCCAGAGATGCTAACTCTCTGGGGCCTACTTTCTCTCCTAAGACTTTGGCCTCATCAAGATCAAATTAGTTGGTTGGTTAGCACCTCTGTTGCCCTTTGCAGAGGGGAAAAAAGTACAGTGCATTTGGAGTTGATGGGTGGCCACAGCCAGGCTGTAGAATCCATGAGCACAGAGTTGGCCAGTCCATACATGTGGGCCATACGGGCAGGTTGCTCTGTGGGGGCAGCTCCTCCATCCATAGGAATGCAGAGGTAATTAGCACATTGATATTTCAGTTCTATTTATATTTCAACATATTTATTGTAAGTTATATATGTTCAACTAATTACTACTTTCAGTGTAGTCAGTACATTTTAATATTAATAAATTTTATATCATTTAGTTTGTTGTTCTTTCCCTAATCCAAGATCTTTGTGTGATTCTACACTTTCTGGACATTTGAAATTTTTAAATTAATTTTTAAAGTTCTTAAAATGTTTATTTTGAACATTTTTCCTACTGTTTTTTATCACTTTTGCCAATAAGTGGATTTTGTAAGGTCATTACTTTCTTTTTATGAAATATTTCCTTTTATTTTTAATGTGATTTTTGTCATGGAAATTCAGAATGATAGTCCTGGCATGATGGCGCTCAACTAAAAGTCATTGTCTCCTCTAACCCACTTCATTGAAAGGAAATCTTTACAAAGATCAAAGACTTCTGGTCTTTGTTACATAGGTAAGTGTCTAGTGATTCAATAAATGACACTATTGTTTAGCAACTACCTTGCCCCTCTTATCACAGATTTCAGGCAGAAAATGGGATTGAGCTTTTCATTATGCTTTATCTGCCTGTAACATAAAATATATTTTTTAAAAATTTGTTTATAAAGCATTAGTTTCAATGGATAGAAAAATCCTTGAATACTGAATGAGATCTCCTCAAGTAAAGAGAGGTAGAAAGGGAGGCATAAATAGAGAAAATAGTGCGAGAAAGGAATCAAAACATGCCTTTTGTTTTCTCTTTGTAAGCATACAAGAGGCAAAAATCCATTTAGTGCAATTAGGAATGACACTGTGACAAAAATAAAAGCTGATGGGTGGGGAAGGGCGCATTCAGAGAGAGGCTTAGAGACTCTTCATTCCCTCTGTCAGGTAAGCCATGCTCATAACCTGCACTGCAATTTGTAACTGGTTATGAAACACAAAAAATGACCAACCAATTTTATGTTAATTTATAATCCTTAAAATTATTCACGATTATCTAGGTAACATTTCCAAAAGTTGTTCTGAAAAACACTAGAACCATTGGCCAAGGAGAAAAGACATTCATTTTAGTAACATTAATTACAAAACACATTATTTTCTTTCTCTAACATTTAGCCATGACAAAATTCTGTAAGTAAATGTTTATAAAATGTATTTAGCTATTATTCTAGTTTAATAGTACTTTGGCTGTTTAATGCCAGATCATTTTTTTGGTTCTCTTGAATTAAAATAATAGGTTAATATTTTATGAATTTGAGCACTAAAGCACTAAGAAATTTTGAGTTTTACAGTTTTGTATATATTTATTAATTGAAGTTTTATTAAACACAAGATCACTAAATCTTTGTGAACACATGTCATTTACATTTTTGTGGTTTTCTTCTGAAAATGTATTATATTGAGAATTATATAGAAAGTATACAAATTCAACAGCAATAAAATATAATCCTTAAAATAAACTAATTTTAGATTATTCACTCAATAGATTAATTCACATAATATATCTTTATCAGAGTAATATTTTACAGCCATGTCATTTTATAAAATGAATGAACTACATCAGTGTGAATTATCAGTCTTGTTCTCCACTATTTGAAAGTGGAAAGCTGAATGACGAGAGATGGCATTTATTTTCTTTTCCTATAACTAATATTTTTTAATTTCCTACAGTACGTTTGATCATTCAGTTCTCTAGTCTTGTATAATTATTTAAACACATTATTTCTCAGTTATTGTTTTTTTAAAATTCAACTCAAGATGGATTAAAGATTCAAATGCCAGACTGGTACTGTGAAACTACCATAAGAAGACATAGGGAAACACTTTAGGACATTTGAATGGGATAGGATTTTTTCTTGAAAAGGTACCAAATGCACAAGAAACAAAGCAAAAAAATAGACAAACAGTATCACAATAAAACTGAAAAGCACAGCAAAGAAGCAATCAACACACTGACAATATGACTTAGAGAGTAATAAAAAATATTTGTAAATTATGCAACTGGCAAGAAGTTGATAACCAGAATATGTAAAGAACTCCAAAAATTTAATGACAAAAGAACCCTATTATTTTTTATTTTATGAAAAACTACAACAAAATTTCATAACAAGTGTAAAAATTCTATTAAAACGGAGCAATAGACCCAAATAGATATTTCTCAAATGAAGACATATAAATGATTAATAGTTACATGACAGAAATGGAAACAAAGTCTTTGTAAATAGGGAAGGGTGGAGGGGGTGAAGGGTGCACAGGTAATGGGGAAAAAATAAGAACCAAGATACATCATGTACAGGTACACGCACCCAATGATAAATATAAACGTATTGTATACCTAAAATGTACCAATAAAAGAATTTAAGCAAAAGGAAAGAGTTACATGAAAAATTCTCCCATCATGAATCATCAGGGAAATACAAATTAAAGCCATAATGAAATGTTACATCATGCTCAGAAGAATGGCTATTATCAAAAAGACTAAATGTATCAAGTGCTGAGAAAAATGGAGAAAAAGGCCCCCTGCACATTTTTGATGAAAATATAAATTAGAACATACCAGTACAATGTGGAAGTTCCTCACAAAATTAGAAATAGAACTAACAATGTGACCCAGAAATTCCAATACTGGGTATATATTCAAAAGAAAGGAAATCAGTACATCAAAGTGCCATCTGCACTCCTATGTTCATTGTAGCATTATTCACAATAACTAAGAAATATTCATCATCTGATGAATAGATAGATGTCTAACAGCTGATGAGTGAATTTCCAGGAGTATACTATTCAGATATTTTAAAAAATGAAATCTTGTCATCTTTTTAAAAAATATGAGTGGATCTGGAAAACAGTAAATTAAGGAAACAAACCGGGCACAAAAGGACAAGTATTACATGACCATATTCATTAGCTATTCAAAAAAAAAAAAGTAGATTTCATTTAAGTTGAGTAACTAAGTGATTTCCAGAGGCTGAGGTAATTACAGGGGAGGGAAACATGGCTAAAAGTTAATCAATAGGCACTAATTTACAGTTAGATAGGAACAAGTAGTTTTTGTGTGCTATTGTATAGTTAGATAACTCTAGATAACAATAATTACTGTACATTTCAAAAAGTTAATAGAAAAAAATTGGATGATTTTACCATAAATAAATGATAAATTTTTCAGGAGATAGCTATGTTTAAAGTGATTTAAATGTTACACACCATGTGCATATATTGAAATGTAAAATAAACCTCATTATGCATGCAGTTTTTGTTTTTATGTATCCTTTTAATAATTTAAATTTGAAAACTCAGATCTATAGTAGTATCAAAGAAGTAGACATATAAAACTAATAACTACTAATTGTTTCTTGAAATTGACCAAAAGAAACTATTCTGAGATAAAACAGCTTTTATTTTTGTTGAAATATTTATAAGGTAAAAATGTCTAAGATTTAATTAAATCAGGAATATGTGTGACTATTTAATCTATAGCAGTATTATAAAATGATGTTAGAGTTAACATAGTTCTAGTTTTCTGTTACATACTTACCAGACTAATAGTATTCTATCTTTATTTTTTGAGTGACATCAACTTTGCTATGAAATAAAAATATGACAAGATTCTGAAAATTTTACAGAGGAAAATCACTTCTGGGATTTGTGTAAGAAAATGAAATTCTCAGCACAAAGAAAAGTTTTAACAATCCAGTGTATAAATATCCAGGAACAAATACGTCAAATGAGACATGTATTAGTATTGACATTAATGCCAGCTTAAAACATTGTGCAAATCATTATACTACCAAGTTTCTATGAGAATTATTCTTTCAATAAGTATGCACTGAACAATGAAAAAGAAAACCTTTCATGTTTATATTCTAATGGAAGAATGATTATCTGTCTTTCCTAAGTTAATGTGAATTTAAAACGTGATAATTAAAGTAAATACTTATAGAGTATGTGAAATTATCGGTAAGAATAGAATCTATTTCTTTGCTAATTAATTATACCATTTTTGACATGTAAGAACAATGCAGGAAAAGTGATCATGTCAATTATTAATGTAATACCAAATATTAATGGGACAATTAAGCTAATTACATTAAAATTCAATTCGAAATTTTTTTCTTTACATAGCTTGGTCAAGCAATCAACTGATTTTTTTGGATGACAGCCTACCTTTTACTATGAACAAAGCATGCCAACATTTTAAAACAAAAAAATCACGCGAGATATTTTGCCTGAACATTTGGCTTTATTAAAAGAGCAAGCCTTCTCTTTATATTAGAAAAAAACAGTTCCATGTTTAAAAAGTTTAAAAGAAAAACTGCTGTCAAGGATTTCTCTTTCACCTTCAATACTAGCATGTAAAAATAAATAATTTACTTAAATTTGTTTTTGAATAATGGCCATATAGCACATACATCTATCTCAGCGCAAGATCTTGCAATTTCACACTCTACAGTTGTTAATAGCACTTTGAAGCAGGTTTCATCTTTCAGAAGAAAGACTTAGGCACTTTGGAAATGATAAAATAGCCATTATTTTAAATACATTTTCTTAGTTACTTGGATTTAATTACTACAAAAGTATTGAATTGAATAACTTTTTTATATTAAGTATCATCATGAATAAGTTGAAATTAAAATACCATTATGCATGATTTTTATATTCTTCTCTGCATAAAGGAACAACTTTTGATCTCTGACTCTTTCTGACCATAAGATATAGCTGTCATTTGATGGGCTGCTTTTGGCAACCAAGTTTAAGTCTCACATCTCCCTTTTCACTTCTCTGAATGTCATTTATCTCAAAAGTAAAAGTTTATATAAAAATACATTGTATTGAACTACTTAAAATTAATTTTTTACTATATAGTCTTGAACTCATAATTAAAAATGACTAAGATATAGTTGTGTGGTACTTCATAATAATTATCTGATAAAGTATCAAAATATTTTTGGAAATACTATTTTAAGGCATCAGTTTATTAATAAGTGGCTGCAAATAAAGTCCTTCAACAACACTTTTCATGATATTTTGTACAGCAAGAGGTAGAAATTAGATTTTTCGTGAAGCCTAACTACTTCGGCTATTTCTGTCTGACAGAATTAACACTGAGAAGCCACTGAAAAGCAATTTATTTCCTAGATATATACTTTCCATCCTCAGATTCTATTTTTTATGAGCTCATTGTGACTTTCTCCCTTTCCTTGTATGAATATATGCTTTAATTCAGGACAATGTATTCTGCCTTATCATTTAAATTGCCATGTAAATAAATCACAGTTTTATCATTTTTTTTCAAAGTGCTTTTTATGGACTCCAAAATTCAAGAACTAAATACATGAAACATGAAACATGCCTTGTTTAATACCTGATTTAAGTGGACATTATGCAAATTCTTACAAAGCAATTCTCTTATTTGTCACTCATGTGTTACAATTTGTGTGCTGTTATTTGTTATCCTGTGTGCTCTTCCAAGTTACCCTCTCCATTCTGTTCTCATTTCTGTAATCTAGTGGAAGTCTTCATTATTCCATGCTTTGGTGGGTATAAAAGCCACCAAATAATCATCTGCTTCTGGCTCCTTCTTCTTCACAATTATTTTATTAAAGACACACAATGTTATATTTCTAAATTATGGATCTGCTTATATTTTTCTCATGGTATCCCAAAATAAAATGTAAGTTTAATGGCTTTCTAATATCCAGAGAGTATATTTCAAATTCTTTAGCATAATCTATATTGTATTTCATATTCTGCCTAAAGTTAACTTTCCATATTGATATTTCTACATCAACTTTTTTTCAATTTAACCTCCATAAAGTTCAGGTTACTTGCTGTATTTTGGCACATGTCTCCATGTGGTTGATTATATTTTGCCTTTACCTAGTGTGTGTGTGTGTGTGTGCGTGTGTGTGTGTGTGTGTCTAAATATCTCTAAAACTTTCAGTCTTCTCAAGTCATATTTTATCTCTGGAAAGTGCTCTCCTTTTTCATATAGAGAATTAATTGCTTATTTTATAGTTTCATAGCTTTTTGCATATAGCTTAGCTAAAGTATTCATCACATAATACAGAGTAAATCAATTATGCCTTCTTTTGGCAGTAAGAATGGAGAGATATATATATATATGTATATATACATATATATATATTCATCACTTTCACTTCCTTAGCTTATTTTTGTTGTTATAACTGAGTAACTGATATTGGGTATTTTACAAAGGAAAGAAGTTTATTTAGCTCATGGTAGAGGCTGGAAGTCCAGTATTCCTCAGATGCCTCTGCCCAGGACCTTGTGCTGTCATAATATGATGCAAACACAAACAGAGAAGCAGGCAGGCATGGGAGGGGAAACCCAACACATACCTTCACTTGGTCACCACAGCCTCACACAATATCAGTCCAGTTCCAAGAGAATGAACCCAATCCCCAAAGAAAGACATTCATTCATCCCCTAAGGACCAAATCACCTCTGGAAGGACCAATACCCAACCCAGACACACTGGCCATCAACTATAGATATGTTATTTAAAATGATTGTTAATCTCTTCAAATTTCCTGAGAGACACATTGGTATTGAAGACTAGCCACTATTTATATTTCTACTGAAATGCATTCTAAATGACAATAGATTCAAATGTTTACATTGAAGAAATACATTATCCATTTAGTAAATAAAATCGTCCTCCAGCTTGGATGATACTAAATGTCTAGCAAAAGCAATCTGGCATTTGATATGCATATTTCTAGTTAAATACATTCCACCATAGTTGAAAAATACAAAAGGTTTAAGGCAGACTTGTCAATTTGGAATTTATATCCTCAAATTCAGTTTTCATCAGAGTATCTGTGAATATTTGCTACCAGAAGAACAGAAAGATTTCCATTTGTTCACATTTTCAATTTGACAATGTACTGTGAACATTTTAAAATTTAGCCTTTTTGATAGTTTTTATGGTACATCATTATGATTTTGATACAGTCCCATCAATACAAATCAAAATGAATACTTTTTCAACCCAAGCATGGTGGCCCATGCCTGTAATCCCAACACTTGGGAGGCCAAGGCAGGAGGATTGTCTTGAGTTTGAAACAAGCCTGTGCCACATAGTGAGACACTCTCAAGAAAAAGTAAAAATAAAAATAAATGAATACTTTTTCCTATTTTTATTGGAATCTTAGTATATTATTCCAAGAAGTGTGAAGTACATTTTCACATGTATTACTATTTTTCTATTTCATAGTTTCTTATTGAGTTTATATATTTAAAGAAAGAGCCCATTGTCTGTCTGTTCTTTACTTTTTCCTCTGTCCTTGCATTTTCAATCTTAATATTTTCATTTAATTAGTACAACTTTCAATTCAGAAGTAGTGCAACTCATGAAACTTACCTTTCTGACTTAAAAACAGAACATTTTCAAAGGAAGGAAAGGAATATTTTCCAGAACACCTATTCTTTAAGATAGTCTTTTTTAATAATTTCAAGAACATCAAATTTTTTTTTCTGCACGACATATAGTGGTGGCTGGATTTCCTAAGTTTCCATATGTATATTTATGGTCAAGTATCAGTTAAAATATAAAGTTGATCAACGGTGATAGGTTTGTTCCAAACCAAGTTTCCACATATACAGTGCTATGTTTCTGGATTGTTTCAGTTCCAATTTTCTATATTATTCTTGTTCTGTAAAGAACAGTCTTGATGAGAACAGCTCTATAATAAACATTTATAATAAATCTTGACACCTACTGCCATGAATCTCAAAAATATTTATGTCTTCTTCATATATTCCATAGCTAAAATTTTAAAAGCATTTTGCTAATTTAGACACACACACTATTGAGATTTTGTTTGCTACTAAAATAATCTATAAATTACCTTGGTGAGAGTTCATTGCTTCTCAATCTTGAGTCATAGAATTCATGAGCCAAAATGTCACTTTTATTTAGGCTTTTTAAATATTTATTTTCAAATGGCTCAGAGTTTCTTTGTAGAAGTAGTATACATTTTGTTTGACTTATTAGTTGGAATTCTGTGGCGACTTTATTTATTAAAAGTTATCTATAAACATAAATACAAACTTTTTATATTTAATGTAAATTCAGACACATGCTAAAATCACTTATTCTCACAATTTATTTGTACATTCATTTAACATTTTTCACATAAAAATCATGTCATCTGGTAATTGTAAGTTTCTCCTTGAAAACTTCAATTTTTAAATATTTTTTCTTGCCTCACCGTAGTCATGAGAATTTGCACTTTAATGAACAGTGGTGTTAATATTGGACATCCTTGCCTTTGAATTATTTCTCCCTAAGCCACATACTTCCTATTAATATTTTCAAACACCTTTAATCAAATGAAGGACTTTTTTGATTCTTACATGGTAAGTCCAATCATAGTTTTATCATTATATATCATTATAACTGATTACTATGTATTATAATGGATGCAGATTTTACAATTACATAGGGTCAGATTATTACAAAGACTCATATAAGAGTGTAGTACACGTACAACAGAAAAATGCAGAAATACAGAAAAGTTCAGGAATTAGCAATCTGTAAATGCAATTCCTCAGGGCCCTTTCTTAATCTATAAAGTGAACATCTATCTCATGATTACAAACTGTCACTATATGTGTGAGGAATCCTCGTCTCTGAAGAATTCAGAGAAAAAAGAACTTTTTTATGTCTTATTGGTCACCTAATTAAGCAAGAGTGTGAAACTAGTTATCCTCTTATACCATTTTTTTAGAAAATACTACTTAAGTAATGCAAACAATGTGCCTCAGTGCTAAATTGTTTTGAACTTTAAACAAGAGCTCATAAAATAATCTTATAAATAATTCTTAAAATAATCTTCTAAAACAATAGCTAGCTCAATCAATCCTTACCTGTATCAAAAGTCAGTACTAGATCTCAGATGTCAGATGTTTCTGGAATAAGAGTAGGTATCTTTCTTACACACAAACTTTTTCAAAAGCTAATTAAATACTGGATGCTAAATCTGGAAAATTGGTCTGGGAATAACAATGATACATAAAAAATTGGGATCTTGTTATAAATATTATAGTCATGGTTGCTGGAATAGGGAAATATGTTTTACAGACAAAGTCACAGGCAACAAATGAGAAGTACATGTGAGATATGGAAAGACAAATATTTTCACTATATTGTTATTAGGTCTCATTTATATTATGGTGGCAGAAATTTGAAACTTACTGACCACCTTTGTCTATCATATTTTTCCTGGTCAAAAAACACTGAACATTACTGGCCAAAAAAATAACTTGGACCATCTGTGACTTAGTTACAATTAGTTCATTTCATCTTTTTTGGAAATGATGTCTAAGCACTTCATGTTGATACAATTCAGATCACAAAATTTAGTTAATTTCAGAAAATAGTTATGGGAAGTGCAATTTATATATACTTATAATAGCCAAAATGTGACTATCAGATGAATTCAATAATTTCAATTTATTTTTACAGTAGGATTAGGATAAGTATATGGGAATAAAAAGGAAATTTATGAGAATTTGGATGATTGTTCCATGATTTATACAATGTAAGAAGACAGGAATAGAGTCCTCAACTTGTGGAAGAATTAGGCTTCTTAGGATTTTTTACTTCTGAATAGCTTTATCATTAAGTAAAATATATAATACTTCATAAAAGATTTACAGGCTTTGATACTAATTTAGACAATAAAAATGATGATGTTATGTAAACTTTGTACAATTGCACTTTAATTCAAGAAGCAAATTAACAATTTAAATAGCATATCATGAAAGCATCTGACATCAAGGAAAAGCAATTCTATTAGGCATCTATGAACATAATTATTCAAATGAATAATTTAATACTTTTATGAAATTGACAGTTCTAATCTTTTATGAATTGTGTTACTAAAAGTATTTCTCTTGGAGTGTTATTTGATGTTATTTTTTTCCAATAAAACTTTTTACTCCATTTCACAAGTTGATGACAGACCTCTAAAGTAATAATGTAAATTAGCAAAATAATACAAAAAGATGTTTATTAAGGAGAGAATTAAATATAGGGAAAGGGAACCATTAAATGACTTACGCTTTACCATATATCTTGAAATACTCATTAGAATCCATTTTCTTACCTTTAATGTTTGTTCCACCTCGTAGACACAATCTTTTCAAAATTACCATTTTGAGTACTTCTTCATAATCTGTACTTTATTAAATGTTAATGTAATTGCCAAAGGAAATGAACTAAAACAAATTGTTCACAGAAAAAAAGACACATTTGAGGTTTTGTGGGCACATTTCATTAAATTTTAAAGACAGATGAAAACGTGTACCTTTCTAGGTTGTCACAAAATTGAAAGGTATGAATACACACATTTTCTATTGTTGAAGGCTTTATTAGGCATTGACAGTCCTATATAGAAGTGGCATTAAGGAATAAAGGAAATTCACAAAGAAACCCTCTCTCTTTCACAGACTGCCAGGAGATTTCAGTAAAAATAATTATATATACATTTTAGATAGATAGCTATAATTATATAAAATAAAAAAACATATTTGAATTCTCATAAATAATGGTATATATTAAAATATATAATGGGAATTATATTAATTACACAATGATATATAATATATGGTAATTATATTGTAATATAATAAACATTATATTAATAATATTCAATGGTACATATATAATGTTATAAATAATGGTAATTATATTAATCACATATTTCTACTTAAAACTGAAAAGAAATTATAAAACACTTTTGAACTTGAAACCAATTAATTAGTATTTAAACAGGCAGAAATTATGTCCCTGTTTAGTATATTTTCTTTATTGTCATTCACTGGCACCAAAACTAACTAGAACTGGAATAGGTAACATTAATGTCTCTAGAAAGGTAATTCTTACTTTACATTTGCAACACAACATATGTTGTTCTGAGTTTTCAGGACCCTATACAAATATATATGTATAATATATATATAATAAAATATTTTTAAGGATGATATGAGTAACATGAACCAAATTTAAGGAAAATTAAAATTAAATTATCTTAAAAAGTCTTCTAGTTAAATTTGAAAGTTCTAACCCACATATCCAATCCAACAAAAAATAGTTATAAATATGCATTTCTATTCAATACAAAGCCCTACAGCTTACAAAGGTGATGCCTGAAATGCTGAATAAAATTTACATGATTAAGCTTTGTTGTCTTATTTATGACCATAAAATAAAATCTTCAAATTCTCATCATTAAAGATGTTAGCCATTTATCAACTTGATAAAATTCCCTTCTACTCCTAATTTTTAGTGTTTTTTAATGCAAAGAGTGTTAGATTTTATCAAATGTTTTTCTGCTTTATTTAAGATGATTTATTTAGGTAACACGTTTCATACAAATAATCGGTGCTGAATTAACTTGCTGGTCACCCATCTATTGATTGTAGAGTCCTTAAATGCCTAGAGCCAAAGTGCTCTTGTCTTTGTCAAGGAGATTGTTGTACTCTTGGTGCTAACCTTTAACAGTCAGAACAGTAGTTCACAATTCTGCTTCAGCCTTTTCTTCCTTTTTTGTGCAGAGCCTGAAGTTTCTTACAGGTTAGAATTTAGGGTATTCTCTCTTCTTTCCAGAGCTTGCTCATAATTGTTCATATTTTATAGTCTTTCACACATATAGGATTATTTTAGAGATTTTCAGAGCTCCCGTTGATGTATTTTTTTAGCTTTTCCTCTTTAAGATTTTGATTTAGCCTATTGTTTGGTATAAATTTATCCACAATGTTTTAAACCACTTTCTTCATTTCTTTTTTGACAAATGCTCACCTGATAAAAGGGTGTTTGAACTAATGAGTTTAGAGTAAAATTAAATAGTAAATTAGGTTTTCCAAGGAATCATTGGTTAAGTCAAATAATGCAGGTGTTTGGGGTTTCTACCCTGTCCTGCCGTTTAGGTGGTTGGCGGGATCTTGTTTTCATGGTGATTGTGAGCAGCTGGTTTTTAAGACTATTCAGAACTTCGGGGGAGGGAAGGGAATAGGACAACACAGGGTTGCATCCAAACAAATTATGATTACTCTACCAGCAGAAAATGAAGCTGTTATTTTTTAAATGTAACGATGTCTCCCAAAACCCTTAACCCCTCAAAAGCTGAGGCAATCATAGAAACAGAAAGGCCAAAGAAAAGTGTAAATCTAACTGAGAGTGTAGTTAAACAAAAAGGGAAAAAATTCAAAACAAAGATAATCAGCATGAGAAAAACAATGTAAGAACAGCATAAATGCCTTACAGTAAACACCTTGCAATGATAACTCTCCATGTCAATCGTTTTAACTTGAAGTCAAAAGACACAGATTGGCATATTAGATAAAAAATACAATCATAAATTGTTACAGGAGATATACCTCATCCAAAAGGAAGCCCATAGACTAATGTCAAACAGGTAAAAAATGACACGTATTCAACTGGATTTATAAGACAACCAGGAGTAGCTATATTATTTTCAGACAGTCGACTTTGAGCCAAAAAATGATCAGAAGAAACACAGATGGCCACTATATGCTGGCAAAGGTAACAAGTTAACCAGAAGAGATAACAAACATACATATATATGCACCAAATGTTGGCGTATACAAATTGATGAAACAATAACTTCTGGAACTAAAGGACAAACAGATCAATACAACCATGGCAGGGGGCTTCAATACTCTCTGTTCTTAATTAGACAGATAAACCAGGTAAACAAGATCAACAAACCCTTAGCCAAACTTATCTAAAAAGGAAAGGAAAAAACCCATATCAATGCAATTAGAAGTGCAAAAGGCAAAATCACAACCAACATTACTGAAAACCACAGGATTAGAAGAAATTGCTTTAAAAACTTATATTCCAATAAATTGATGAACTTAAAAGAAACGAAAAAATTTCTAGATATATATGAATTACCAAAAGTGAACCAAGAAGATATAAAAACTCAAATAGATTAATAACAGGCAATGAAATAGAGACAGTAGTAAAAACTATTTCAACAAAGAAGAGCCCAAGACCTAATGGATTCACTGATGAATTCTAGCAGAACTTCAGAGATCAAATGCCAGTACTCCTCAAACTCCTCAATAAAGTTGAAAGAGAAGTAGTGTCAGACTCATTCTGAAATCTAGCATTACTCTGATACAAAATAAACTGAATTAAAGGAATTAAAAAAATCTCCTGCAAATCATTCTTCTTAATGAACAAAAATACAAAAATCCTCAGTGAGATTCTGGCAAACAGAATGCCACAAATCATTAAAAAGATCATACAGCATGGCCAACATGCTTCATTCCGGGAAGGCTTGACTTTATCCCATGGATGCAAGGATGGTTCAACATTCATAAATTAATTAATGAAATATATCACATAAACAGAAGCAAGGACAAAAATAACATGGTCACCTTAAGAGATACAGAAAAGTCTTTGACACAATTGACCATGCATTCATGATTAAAACCCTTATAAAAACAAATATAGAAAGATCTTATCTCAAACTGATAAAATCCCTTATGACAAACCCACTGCCAATATAAAAATAAATGGGGAAAAATTGAAAGCTTTTCCTCTAAAATCATGAACAACACAAGCATGTCTACTTTCACCACTCCTGTTTAAACATAGTCCTCAAACTTCAGCCAGAGAAAACAAGCAAGAGAAATAAAAGGTACATGTAGATGAAAAGAAGAAGTCAAATTACTCTTCACAAGTGATATGATTCTTTATATATAAGACGCAAAACACTCCAGAAAAAGACTCCTAGAACTAGTAAACAAATTTACCACAGTATCAGAATATAAAATAAATACCCAAAAATAAAGAGTTGCTGTTCACCAATGATGAACCCACTGAGAAAGACATTAGGAAAAAGAATCCCATTCATATTGCTTCAAAAAAATAAATATTTAAGTGACAAGGTAACCAAGGAAGTGAAAGACTTCTGTAATAAAAATTATAATATCCAGAAGAAAGGGATTGAAAAAAATCAGAAAATGGGAAGACCTAACATGTCCCTAGGTAGGTGAAACCAATATGGACAAAAATGGTCATATTACCAAAACTGATATACAGATTTAATGCAGTCCCAATAAAAGTATCAACAGCATTCTTCACAGTCCTAGAAAAACCAATCCTAAAATTAATATCTAACCAGAAGAGACTAAAAATAGCAAAAACAGTCCAGTGGAATGTAAGCAAAGCATGAAGTATCACAATCCCAGATTTCAAGTTGTGTTACAAAGCCACATTGATAAAAGCAGCATGGTATTGGCACAAAAACAGACATACAGATCAATGGAGCAGAATATGTAATACAGAAATGATCATAGCCACATTCAGCCATCTGCTCTTTGACAAAGGGATCAAAAACATACACTGGAGGAAAGATAGCCTCTTTAACAAATGGTGCTGGGGAAACTAGTTTTTAACATATAAAAGAATTAATCCAGAGCCACATCTCTCTTCCTGTACTAAACTAAAATCAAAATGAACCAGGGCTAGGATTTAGCTCAGTGGTTTCGCCGCCTGCTGTGCAAGCTCAAGGTCCCAAGTTCAGTCCCCGGTACCAATAAATAAATAAAAGACCAAAGACCTATATATTAAAGCAGAACATTAAATATGCTGGAAAATAAACATGTAAAACTGTTAAAGGCATAGACAGGCAAAGCCTTTCTGAAGAGAACCCCAATTGCACAAGAAATAGCTCCAACAACTAAACGCGTTACATAAAATGTAAAAGGTTCTGCACCACTGAGAGAACAATCAACATAGTGAAGACACAACCTACAGAATGGGAAAAAATAATGCCAGATATTCCAGCGACAGAGTACTAATATCTAGAATACATAAAGAACTCAACAAAAATTGGACCCTCCAATATAAAAGACCCAATCAAAATGGGCAAACGAAATCAACAGACAATTCTCAGAACAAGTACAAGTGGCCAATAAGTCCATGACAGTTATTCAGCACCTTTGGCCATTGGAGAAAAGCAAATCAAAACAACACTGATTCACCATCCTACTCCAGAAAGAATGGCTATCATCACAAACTCAAAAATCAAAAAATACTAGCTAGCTTGTGAGGAAAAAGGAACACTTCTACAATGTTGGTGGGAATAAAAACTAGGGCAACCATTACAGAAATCAGTATGGAAATTCCTCAAAAAATTAAAAATAGAAATTCTACCCAACCTCGTTACACCTCTTCTTGGTATCTTCCCCGTCAAAGACATCATATTACATTGATACATACATACATACCCACGTTCATAGGAGCACAATTCACAATAGCTAAATCTTGGAAGCAGCCTATATGTCCATCAACAGATGAATATATAACAAAAACCTGGTAATTACACACAATAGAGTACTAGTCAGCCATAAAAGATAAATATGAGTCATTTGTTCTAAAATAGATGCATCTTGAGATCATAGTACTAAACAAAATAAATCAGGCACAGAAAGTTAAATATTACATGATTTCTCTTACATGAGGAACTCAAAGTATAAATAATTTAATGAGCAAAATGAAAGATAGATGATAGGAAACAGAGAAGTAGAAGTTCTGCAGATGGAAAGAGAATTGAGAGATGGAAAGAGAAATGAAGGTTGGGGAAGGGAAATAAAAATAATTGAGATGTAATGGTTATATGACCAGCCTCCACAATAAGCATATTCATTGTGTATCATGAACACATACTAATAAAATATTATCAAATTTGTACGTGTTTAGGAAGTATCGTGTGAGTTTTCAAGTTCATATCTAAAATAAAGGAAATGACTTTTAACTATTTTATTGGTGTATGTTTACAGTATGTGTTATTTACATTCCTTTGGGGGAACTGGCACATATATAGAAGATATGTTGATCATTTTCCATCTCTTTTCTCCCTCAGCCCTTCTTTTCTGCTCTTTGATCCTCTTCCCTTTTTTGAAAAAGGTCTGCCTTTAGTTTACATTTTAATTTATTTAGAAAAATAATTTAAATCTTCTGTTTAAAAGTAAGATGAAATTGTTGTTCCGTTAATTTTTAACATGTTTGGCATTTTGCTTCTGCACAACTCTATTAAATAGTATCCTTATCCTTAACAATCTTAGCTAAAAAATAAATTAAGATGTTATAAATGATTAACTTCACATCAGAATTTTGTAATGTATGTGGGCTTCAAGATTAGCTGAAAGGTAGCTTTTTTTTCATTCAATAATTCAACAAGTATTTATTCAACTGCTAACATATGTGTGCAGCACTGTGATAGGTTCTGGAAACAAAAAGGTGAAAACAGCAAAAATTCCTGTCCCTGTGGTGCTTATGTAATAGTGGGTAGAAACAGGCAGTAAGTACAATGAATAAATAATATGATACACAGTTAGTGGTAAAGAGGCTTGGGAGGGTCAATATGGGAGTGAGAAGTTAGTAATTTAAGTAAAATAAAGTTTCTAAGAGCCGAGGAAGTGTTCCTTGATGATAGCTATAAAGGGGTATTCTAGATTAAATATCTAGTGCAAAATTCAGAAGAAAGAATAAGTTCAGGGCTTTCAATAAAAGCAAAGAAAAAGGTATAATTGGTGTAGAATAATCAACAGTTCTAAGAGGTGAAGTTAGATACCATGGAATGAAGAAACCACTTACCGAACAGTGGCAAAAATGTAGGTGAAAAATTATGAGTTTGAAAAGTCAATATTGGTGCAAATATAAAAAGTGGTTCAATTTGGTGTAAGTCTCAGATTCCCATCAGATATCTAAGTGAATGTGTCAGTGAGTCAGAGGGGAGATACTAGTTTTAGATACGCCTTTGGAAGTTAGGTGTATTTAAGCAGTGCTTAAAACCATGATGATGGGTGAGAGCACCTCTAGAGTAAGTGTAGACAGATCAAAATTAGAAGCTAGAAAGGAAAAAGGAGAAAGAAGAAGGAGAAGGAAAAGAAGTCATTGACATAGAATAAAGAAAAATAATGTCCCTTCGCACCTACATGAAGAAAGTGGTATTAGAGAGAAGTGATTCTATGAATCAATTATTGCTTATCCAGCATTTCCATAATATCTGAGAGTAACCATCTGTCTCACAAGTTCACGAGCCAGTTGTCTGCAGCTACTCTTGTATTCAAAGTTGTGATGTGCTAGGCCCCTTGTATCAATTTGCTTCAATAAAACTTTGCTGAGGGCTAAAATGTACTTTAATTGAGGAGTATTTTAAAGCAGATGGTCACTAATGTGATGAATCTGATTAAAGTCTGGTTTGGAGAGATATGTTTAAATACCTGTTTATTTTAATATTTATTTTGACACATTTTGACACCTTTAATCTCTGTAAAAGACAATAAACCACATTAAATTTTGAAATCTACTAGATTTAAGTTGTAAGAAAACAAAATGCAAAAATGAAGGAAATAAGGTTTTTGAATTCACCTTTTAAGCACAGTGAAGAACTATGCTAATGACTACTAAAAGGAAAAAAATGAAAACCTCCTCTGTTCTCTAAAAGAGATTGCAAAATTATTTCCTTCTGTTCAAGAAAATTACCAGTTATGCAGTTTGACACAGTTCATAAAGAATTACAGCGGAACATTTTCCTCTCTGTCTTTATGCTTCTGCGATTTGGATTGGCACAGTGAGAAAATGAGGATGTAGCAAGTAGAAGACAGGCTTCTGAATCTCTCAAAGTTTTCCCTGACAAAGGCAAAAATCAATTAAAAAGTTTCTAACATGAAATGTATTTTCATTCTTTAGTGTTAGGAAGTAATTTACTACATTGTACTTGCTTTTGTTTTGAGACCAAATTGGCAACAGAACTCTTTAAAGTTTTCACTGTATGAAGTTATAGAACCAAAAGTTCATTAAGATATACATTTTTTAACCCAGAGAAGTATCAGGTCCCAACAAATAATTTTTAAAATTGTATAACTATTAAATATAATCATTAAAATTTGTTTGCAATGTAACTAACTTTCTCACTTCAGTATTTTTACTGCAAATTAGAGTATGAATACTTAAGCTTCTGCCCTTTTTTGCACAGAAGCTAGCATATTTTATTCATGCTGTACATCTTGATTTTTAAACACTAAATAAATCTCACAAACAGATTTTTTTCTCACATCATTTTTAAAAGGTCTTTACGTTTCTTGAATATAAAAATGCAAAAAGCACCCAAATCAAAATATAGACAATTACTTTCATAATGAAAAATTCATGTAATAAGCATCTGATCAAGAAACAGAAATTTCTAGTATGAGAAATAAGTGTCCTACACTCCCTCCAATCAAGATAGCAGCCCTAGAAAAATAACTATTATCCTTATCTCTGCAATTATCAGTCTTCCTTATTTTTCACTTTCATAGAAAGTAGTATACATTTCCAATATTGTACTTTTGCACAAAATTTTATTTGGAACACTGATCCATGTTCTTAGTTTTAGCTCATGCTTATCTATCTCTGTTGTTCCATTATGTGAATATATCAGAACATGTTGCCTCGGTCAAACTTAGCTTGTCTACAGTTCGTGATTGTTATAAACAAGCATTGTATTAAAAATACCAGCATATTTATAGTGAATCCAGGTAAACACATCTATTAGCTATATAAGTAGAAGTAGAATTGCTTGCTTGATGTATACACACACACACACACACACACATATATGTTTAGTTTTAATAGATACTGCCAAATATATACTGTTATACTCTCACTGGCATAGTATAAAAAATCCATGCATTGTCTGTTTTCACCAACATTTGGTATTATGTATTTTCACCAACATATGGTAATATTATTAATATTAAATATTCTGATGGATCAGTGATGATTCAGTACTTTGAGTTAAATTTTTCACAAAATAATTTATTTTTATTATCTATTTGTATAGCTCATGAAATGCCATTTAAGTCTTTTCTTTTTTTCTATAGGATTATTAGTCTATTTCTTATTAATTTGTTGAAGTTCTTTATATGTTACAGATACAAAACATTGGTTGTTACATACACAGTATATTGCAAATTTCATCTCTAATTCAATGGGTTACAGTTCTACTCTCTTAACTATGTCTCTTGTTGAAAAAAATTTGATATCAATATAGCCCAATTTTTAAAAAAAAGGTTTTCTCATATGTTTAGCATTTTAATGTCTTTTTTTATCAAACTTTATCTACCACGGGCTAGGGATTTAGCTCAGTGGTTCCACCCCCTGCCTTGCAAGCTCAAGGACCAGAGTTCGATCCCCGGTACAAAAAAAAAAAAAAAAACTTTCTCTACCACAAAGATTGAATATATGCTACCATTTTTCTTTTAAAAATTTAACTTTTCACTTTTAGATTTAGATTTTCAATTCAGAAAAAAAATGTATGATCAGATGTGCTATAAAGCAGAAGATACAAGGTTATATAAATTAAGGGTTTTTTATTTCCTTATTTTTATTTTGATGCTGGGGATTAAAGGCAGGACTTCATGCATGCTCAGAATACACCCCACCATTGAATTGCACCCCAAAACCCTCTAAATTAGTATTGTTTCTCTAAGGGTTTTACCAAGGACCTATAAATTTGAAAAAAGAAATCTTGAACTGTCGAGAGAAGTGGAACATTCCCAGACCTACCATTACTGATAGAAAGTAGGATAAGAATGTGACTGTGTAAGCACAATGGCTGAGAGGTCCTTGGCCATCTGGAGCCCGGCTCCTTCCTGCTCATCACGCCCACCTGCAACCAGCGAGACTGGTGAGGACCCCTGGACACATCCACTGGCGAGCAGTTTAGTCATGGGACGCCTGGAAACCACCCCGCCCCCACCCCAGCCTCCTGGCTGTGCTGCTACCTGGCTCCACTTTACAGAGGCACAGGGGTCATAAAGGCCATTGTCCTGAGATGCAGAAGTGAACAACAGACAGAGGGCCTTTCTCAGACTCCCTGATGTAAACTGAAGCCCACTGGAAAAGTGAAGAGAATCACTGCAATAAAGGCACACTCGACCACCATACTTGGTAAATTGGAGGGATCATCACCTCCCATTTGAACTTGGACTATTTTCAGGGGAAAGACAGCTGGAACCTGCAATAGACCCTTGCAGAGTTTAACCCTGCAGGAGGACAGGGAGCTCAGCTTGGGACTTGCAGCCAGAAATCTGCCTGAATTTCACGGGTGTGAGACTGGCTTGCTGAGACTCACTGACTTATAGCTGCTCATTGCTGCCCACATTGTCTATTGTGACAGAAGAGACATACCCTGAAGGAGACCCTTCATTTTTACCTTTTATTTGTTATTTTAAAAATTATTAGTAGTATTTTTTGCTCTTATTTTTATTTTTTTCTTTTTCTACTCCTTTCAAATTTTTATTTTTCTCCTTTTTCTTTCTTTTCTCTTTTCTTTCTCTCCCTCTCTCTCACTTGCTCCCTTGCTGTCTCACATTATTCTTCATCTCCCTTTGTGTTCTTGTTCTGCCCCTAATTCGTATTTCTTATTTTTCTTTTCTTCTCATTTTTCTTCTCTCGCCTGTGCCCTCTGGCCTCACTGCTAACCTTCCCCTATCCTTCTACCTACCTATCCCTCCCTCCCCAACTCCTACTAACTCTCCATCCAGAAAGGTAAAGTTGCTATATTGAAGAGTTTATTCAATATAACATATGTTGGGCTGGTCCTTGATTCTGATTTAATTCACACAGTTAAATGTGATAGATTAATAACTACCACAAATTGTCATTTTCTAAGAGGTACTTGATGCTATGTTGTTGCTGATTGTATCAATTGGGGTAAGGTGCAGTGATTGATCTAATCAGTTGTCCTTCCTGGTATAATGAAAATGAGATACCCTCAGAGCCATTAGTGACTCAAAACCTAAAGACCAGCTATATCTGGAAGACACCTCTGAGAAGCAATCATTCCATAAGGGTTCTAACTACAAGCAACAAAGATACTTACAATAAGCAACTTCAAAGTATCAACCCAGGAA
>NW_004624813.1:9769065-9845858 GCF_000247695.1 Heterocephalus glaber | reverse complement strand
GGGGTGAAGGGCGCACAGGTAATGGGGAAAAAATAAGAACCAAGATACATCATGTACAGGTACAAGCACCCAATGATAAATGTAAACATATTGTATACCTAAAATGAACCAATAAAAAATTTAAGCAAAAAAATATGTGAATATGTAGAATTCAGTTGTTTTTAGGAGTATAAGGAAGAGGTGGGAGTGGAGTGGAAATGAGAGGGCAAAGGTGACATACAAAGGAATGAACAAATACTAACTGACCAAAGAAGCTAAAAAGGAAACCAAAGAAAGAGAATCACTTTGAAACAGTCTCTACCTTACCGTAGTTTAACTTCCAATATTTCAACTTTTACAGGTGTGGAAGTGATACATGCTCAGTAAAAATGGTACTTTAAAATTTGAGTGTTTTCCTGGGATGCTGATATATTGTACCTCACCCACCATGCTAGGCAGTAACAGAAAGTGATTTACCAGGGTAAAACCCCATCACAAGTTGGGGAGAATTCATTCATAGGAAATGGACTGTCTGCATACTCTCAAGGGATGACAAAAAAGAGTAAAGGAGAATGAGATTATCAATATTTATTTAAATTAACCATCTGCATTGGCGTGGATTTTAGTAACATTACATTTTGCCTATTGAATATTATTAAATTCTTCTCTATCTTGGGCCAGTACAAGTTGCAATTATAGACTTTATTGTTTTCTAAAAGAAATGTGTACATACCTCTAAGACAATTTACATTTTATGTATTATCTACTAGATCAAGGTTCTTGTCCTAAATTCTAGATAGGCTTAGATTTTTTTTGTTCCTCTTCATCAGTTTTCTGAGAAATCATTGCCTACCTGTAGTTATTTGTGTTTCAATTTCTTAATGTGATTCTGTCAATCTATATTTCTTATACCTCACAACTGGGATATTAACTCCATAATTTCATCTTTGTTATAACTTTCTGTGGAATTCTACTCTTGCCACAAGTATATATTCACTTTGTCCTTTTTAAAGCATTTTATCTTGAGTTATATTTTGTTATCTTTCTTCTTAGGATAAATCATCTGACATATGTTTTTTATCTTTTTCAACCTTTCTGCTTTACTCCATTTTAGATTGCTTTTTGTAGTGTCACATAAATGAATTCTGTGGTTTACTTCTTGCTTTCCATAAATGTCACTTCTTCATTAGGATATTCCCTACATTCTATTATTTATGCATTTTTCTTTTTAAGAACTGCTTTTAAATAATGTTGTAACACACACACGCACACATATCAGTTAAGTGATATATATGTCAGTTAAACTTTTTGCTTGCTTTGTTCTTTTTAGCTACATCTGTTTTGCTACTCATATGTGGCTTAATCATTAAATTTCAAATTTAAATATTTTAGATCTTATGAATTCAGTGACTTCTCTCATCTCTCTGAAGACATTAATTATATTTATTCTAATGTATTCAATGTGTTTATGTAAACTTCTTTCCTTTTACTGTAGGGAATTCTATTTGTTGAAATGTATGAGTCTCTTTTATGGTATTATCTTTCTTCAATTGTTTGGTAATTTCTCCTGGCAATAACAATTCTAATAAGGGTGCAAATATGTGCTTTAATCTCTGAAAACCTTGATAGGAGAAGGAACAGCAAGAGCTATAGTATTTATATAATTACTCATCTATCATGAGAGTGAGGTACAGGACATTTTGTTTTATGTAAAGCTCTCCTATTACTTGTGGGATTTAATAAGTGATCACAGGTACCGTGCTCACATTTTCACCTCCTCTTCCATCCATTCTCCTAATCAACAACACTTTGACTGCTGTTTGTTGCTCGGTAGAGTAGGCACCAACAGGCCTCCTGGACATTTCCATTTTGCTGCCACAGCTACTTATCCTATTGATTATTTATACAATCTCTTACTCAATGTAGCTCCTGACACTTTTTAAAATAATCTATCCACACCTGTACTGTTAGGAATCTCTATAAAACAGAAACACCCAGCAGTATGGTTTACTAATCCAATAAATGTCTCCTAATCCAGTCAAGTTTACAACAATAACCAATGGCCACATCACCTATGTATGTTTAGGACTATGGCATTTTCTGTGCTATGCTTGTCATCTTCCAGTTATCCCTCATGGAATCTAGTAGAGAATTTGCCTATTTTTCAGTGCATTATTAATTGACACCTTATTATTTTCATGAGGTATATTGGTTTAAAGAGGAGAATTTATAGTTTTTTCAGTCCATTATATTAATTGAAAGTCATAATAATATATTTACATTGTCCAATTTTATAGTTTATTTTCCTATCTTTATTACATATTTTGTTTATAGTTGTTATTTTAAGTGACAATCAGCAAATAGCATTTATTATTCTCTGCTTAATCAAGCAATAGAATTGGACCCACAGAGACTAAAATGTAATCTTGTATGGTAAAATATGTTCTAACTTTTAAAGTCCAGAAGATTCACCTTCATTCCCTTTCTTTTTAACAAACCACTTCAAAAGTTGGTGTCTTAAAGCCACAACTGCTTATTGTTTCTTCTAAATTACAAATTGGCCTGCAGTCTTGCTCATCTTGGCTGAGCTTTCTCATGGTCTTACAGTGAGCTTCCCATGAGTTTCCCCAGAAGCCAGAAGCTGGCTGCTGTAGGGTGGCCTCAGGTGGAATGATTCACATTTGCTCAATGTGGTCTCTCATCTTCAAGCATCCATCCAGCTGTGTTCCTTGCCTCAGGGAAGGCTTCAAGAGCGTAGAGTCACAAATCTCTAGAGATCTAGACTCAACTGGCACTCCATCACTTTCCTTCCATTAATAAAATCAAATTGCAGGACCAGCTCAAATTGAAGGGGCATGAAAATAGACTTAATGGGATGATATAAAATGTCTCATTAATAAAAAAAGAGATGGAAAAGTCGGGTTGTTTCTGCTATCTGATACCATTATACACTTGGCCCTAGGTGTCTGTGGGTTTTATATTTGCAGATTATGCCAACCATGGATTGAAAACATTTAAAAAAAAAAAAGTGTTCAGGTACAAACACCCAATGATAAATGTAAGTGTATTGTATACCTAAAATGTACCAATTAATATATAAATTTTAAAAATAGTGTCGTTACTGGACATGTGCAGATTTTTTCTTTTTATTATCTCCTAAACACTACAGTATTAAAAATGACTTATACAACATTTAATTATATTAGGCATTAAAAGTAACATAAAGGTGACCTAAAGTATATGGGAGGATATGTGTAGGCTACACACAAGTACCACATCATTTCACATAAATGGCGTGAGCATTAGTGAATTTTGGTTTATGGGTGGCATCCTGGAGATGCTGAAAAACAGTGGTGCAGTACATGAAATCTTCTTGTTTCTACCCTCTTCTCAACTTTTATTTTGACAGTTTTCAAAGACATAGAAAAGAGTGAAAATTTCAACCTAGCAAACTTCCCACCTAGATTCTGCATTTTATTTGGCTTGTTTTATCACATCCATTTATTTATCCATCCCTCTATCCACCCACCAGTCCATCTTATTTTTGGCACATTTCAAAATAAATTGCAAGTATAGTGGCTTCTCTATACTGTTATTCCAAATTTTGACTACGAGACCCTCTCCTCCCTTACAATACTTTTAGAAATTTAATGTCATCTTAGATTCTGTATCAACTAATTAAATGCTACTTTAAAATATTTTTTCTCTCCATTACTTCATTTACTCTAGTTGACAGCAATTGTTGCTTTATTTTTCTGTTATGTTATTGAATTTCACCAAATACCTTTGGAATTGAGCAGAAATACTACATAAAATAAAACTAATGTCTATATAATTTTCTTTTTCCCCTTGTTTTGTCTCTTCCTATTTCTGTTCTAGGCTACTCTTCTAGTCTTAACTAAAGTGTGCCATCTAAGTCTCCTTCCTGGCTTCTCTTGTAATATATATGTTCTCTTGTAACGTATATGCTACCTTTCTCTAATACATCTGCCTGTTGGATCACCAAGCACCTCAAACTTAAAGTATTCCAAACTGAATGCCTCATATTTGCCATGAAGCCTATCAAATATGTTTTCTCATTATCTGTGTAAATGGCAACATAACAGATATTTTTGTCCATGTGGGAAATATGTGCAACTATCCATTCCTATATCCCTCTGGGCTCTAGTCATTCTCAAAAATATGAACCTCACAACTTTTTTCTAAACTCTTGAATCCATTTGGTTTTCCACATCCTTACTGACATGTCCTTTGAATCCCTTGAGAATGAATCTCACAGTCTTCTGATAGATATCCTGTTTCAGCCTACCATGTAGACATTGGAAATACCTAAGATAAAGGTGAAAGCAGATTCATTTTTTTTGTCTGAAACCATACATTACTCCACTCTTATTTCTAACATAATAATTATTATGGAGATTCTGTTTATCTTTTCACATCTCTTTTTATTCCTCTTCCTTGGGAATCCCATATTCCAAACGTATTAAATTACTATATCCCTGAATGCATCAGTATCCTTGTGGAGATGTCATATGGACCTAGAATATCTTCTACTCTGCTGCCTCAACTCATTCACATTCATGTAGCTCCTCCCTTACTCTCAGTGCCTAACTATAATATGCACGCAATAAATGAGTAAAAGAACAATGAATCAGTACTCTTATACTCTTCTTTCTAGTTCACTTTTTAATAGCTTATTCTGGCACGATTGCCCAGGTATAATTAAATTACTTGTGGAAATACTTGATATAAATTGCTTTTAATACCACATATAAATTGAATAGAGGAAATGAGATATAGGTATGTAGCTTATTCATTTAATCTAAGTAGCAATTCAAAATAGATAATTCAGATCTAAATGTGAGTCTACATTTTCCTGGCTTGAACTTTCATTTTGTTTAGTGTTTAAAAGCAGCCATTAGTACATCTCCAAGTCTTGTTTAAAAAAAATATTAAACCTTAGAAAGCACATTTTAAGATTTAGTTGAAATTATATCTGAAAACTAAATTCATGGATGAGAGCCTAATTTTCATCATGTATCATTCCTAAAAGTTGACGTAGGGAGCAGGAACAAATATAAACACAAAAACAAAAATAAGCAAACAAAATTAATCTGATATCTTTATTATGATATTCTCTCAGATAACCTCTAAGGAATAATTGCAACCTTGGAAATTTACTAATGTATTGCTGCTTTCCCACAGTATTACTGTATTGTGAGTCTATTTATTTTACTGAAAATAGAAATAATAAACAAACGCACTGGGTACTTTAAATTTCAACATTATGAAAATGCCAGAGTAAATTAATCTTTCAGAGAATAACTGATTCTCTGCTTAAGAAATTATTTCTAAAATGATAGATTAATTTTCACTTTATAGACAAGATATCAGTCTGACTATAACTGAGATCATGTGTTAAACCAACGGAAGGAATTTCACCGTCAACTTTACTGAAAGTGTTGGCCTCCAATCAAACTAGATACTCAACTGGACCTACTGAAAACCATTTTCCCCATCCACCTCTAATTCTTCTGAGCCTGCTTTTACTTTTCTTCACAGCAGTTTCATTTTCTAACATTCTGCAATTTTTTTTTTATTTATGCTTCCTTACTGGTATATTAGCTACACAAAGGCAAGGAATTTTGTCTATTTTGTTTTCTGAGAGAGCTAAGGACCAAGAATATCTGTCATACAAAAAGCTTTTTGAGTAAAACTAGGGCAAGTTAATCATTCTAAAGAACAAAATAACAAAAAGAGATTTCTCTTGGTTTAAATACAATAAAATGAGCAAACTGAACTGTATTTGTCCTGGATCACGTCATAGTCTAAACTGTTCTGCCATGAGAATGTCATTACCCTCTATCACTCTACATCATCTCAACACAGCCACAGAAGGAACTGTGTCTAATAAGGTCCTGTTTCTTCACTTTAGAACATCATGAACATTTACTATATAAGTTCATTTTCTTATCTTTAGTTTTAATTCTAAAAGTATTTGATAATAATAATAAAATAAATATTTGAAGCATGCTATATAGGATTTTCCCAAAATTTTTATACAGAAAGTTTGGACATATCTTACTTTCTCTTTTGGGGGGAAGATATCCTTAATTTACTGGCATTAAAACTGAAGCAAAATGATATATATGCGCCCATGTTCATAGCACCACAGTTTGTAATAGCTAAAACTTGGAAACAGCCCAAATGCCCATCAACTGGAGACTGGATAAAGAAAATGTGGGTTTTTTATAAAATGGAGTACTACTCAGCCATAAAAAATGAGAAATTACAGACATTTATAGCTAAGTGGATGCACACTGAAGCGATACTCTTAAGTGAAATAAATAGGACACATGTATAAATGCCGAATAGTTTCTCTGGTGTGAGAAACTGAAAGTGTAAATAAGGACTAAATGTATAATAGGTAATGTGAAATAGGAAGAAAAGGGGCAAAGGGGAAGGAAGTGGGAGGGCTAGGGGAAAGGATAGAAGGGAATGGGATTAATATGAGAAAATGGAAAAATAGGAACAAAATCTTTGTAAATAGGGAGGAATGGAGGGGTTGAAGGGAGGGCTGGGCAAGGGTGAAAAACAAGAACCAAGAGAGACTATGTAAAGGTGCCAGTTTCCAATGATGAATGTCATTATATTGTATACCTAAAATGTACCAATGATTAGAATGACTAATCGATAATGTAAAATAGGAAGAAAAGGTCCAAAGGGGGAGGGGTAGTAGGAGGGGCAGAGGAAAGGAAAGAAGGGAAAGGAAAAATGATGAGAAACGGAAAAATTGGAAATAAAGTCTTTGTAAATAGGGAAGGGTGGAGGGCGTGAAGGGAGGGCTAGGAATGGGGAAAAAATAAGAACCAAGATGCATTATGTAAAGGTACAATTCCCAATGAGAAATGTAATTGTGTTGTATACCTACAATGTACCAATACAAGAATTTAATTAAAAAAAAAACTGAAGCAAAGTGAGGAAATTGCAATTATTAGACATGACCAAGATTTATTTGCTTTTCTTCAGATGAGTCTTAAAAAACTATAAACAAAAATGTGCAATAAAATTTTCAACATACTGAAGCTTTTCAAGCTAATAATTACAAGCCTGAAAGAACATCAGTATCTGAGAGATGGAATAACCTCATGATCTACATAGCAAAGTTTATTTGACACTGAACAACAATGCTGCCAATGACTATGCTTAATCTGTAAAAAATATGCTATACAAGTTTCTTTACTGTAAAAAAGAAAAAAAAAAGCAAAATACCCTTAAATGTCTTAGTTGGTCCATTTTGGATTTCTTCTTGAAAATTTTCCAAACACTTTTATAAGTTATAAAACCAATTTAGGACACACCACATTGAATTAACTCACTCACTAACTCTTTTATCATCAGCCACAGTGAGATTTATACAAATGAGATAAATATTTCCAAATATCACTTTGTGAAAGTATCATGAAAAATAAAGTTAAGCAAAAAAATAAAGGTAAACATTAGCATACTGCCTAATTTGTAAGTGATTACAAAATAAAACATAGCATTACAATTGTCATTTTTATCACATATGGAATATAATTATAATCAGATCTTGTGTACTGCTACATTGATACTAATAAAATGATGAAAGGGATAGAGGTTATGTCTGAGATCAGCACAATTAGCTTACACTCACCATAGCTGTCCTGGCTACAACTGCTCCACACCCAGTCTGCCATCAGCAGAGATCAGTGCTGGATCCAATATAGCAAAAGCCCCCAAGCATGATCAGCCAGCAACCTGTGGCACATTGATTGCATCGATTTACTTTCACCATATAAGGGACTTTGTGTGTGTGTGTGTGTGTGTGTGTGTGTGTGTGTTTTACTAAAATAGACTCATATTCTGGTATGGATTTGCCTTCTCTTCACATAATATTTCTGTAAAAAGTACCATCTGTGGACTTACAGAATACCTTATGCACTGTCATAATATTCCATGAAACATTGCTTCTGATCAAAAACTCACTTCACAGCGAATGCAGTGTAACATTGGGTCCGTGCTCAAGCAAGTCACCGGTGTTCTTGCATTCCTCACCATCCCGAGACATCTGGCTTCTTACAATAATAGAATACTCTTCGGAGGAAACATACAGTGCCAGCTAGAGGGCACTACCTTGTAGAATGGAGGCATAGTTCTCCAGATGGTTGTATATGTTTATTTCAGGTCCCAATATATGATGCTTTTTATTACAGGCAAGAGTCATGGATCCAGGAATCAAGGGGAATGAGAAATGAGAGCGACACCAGTGACCATTACCATAGAGACCCATAAGAAGAATATTTTCTTCCAGCCTCTGTGACTTACTCTTTGCTAGCCTGAAGGACTTACTTCCAAAGCATTGTTGCTTTGATCAGGGCATATAATAATTTTCATATTGAACTAGAAGACTTTATCCTAGGCACTTTGAGTATCTCATGCCTCTGAATCAATAGGCAAAGATGTAAATTAGCTATTATGCTGGTTTAGATGAATGATCCTAAGTTTTGCAGAAATGTTGAACTGCTATTCTGCAGTGAAATTAACAAAAAGTATATCTGGGATACAGAAGATCCCATAAGACATTTCTTAGTATCAGCATACCCTGTGATTAAAGTCACTGGAGGAGCCGGGGATTTAGCTCAGTGGTTCTACTGCCTGCTTGCAAGCTCCAGGACCCGAGTTCGATCCCCAGTACCAAAATAATAATAATAATAATAATAAAGTCACTGGAAAACTAATTAACCTAATTTCAACAGAACTATGAATGTCCTAGTCTTTTCAGAAATGAAGGATTGGGTCATTTTACAAGGTAAAAAACTATGACCATCCGAGGTCTTTTCTCAAGGCAAAAGAATACAAAATGTGTGGTGGAGGAAGGTTGTTGTATGCACCAGAACACTGGAGTGATGTTACAGAAATGAAGACTATGATTGTCATTGGCCTTTTATAATGAACATTTGTGTGTGTGGCAAATATATTTTGTCTCTTCTCTCTACTGTCCCCTTATCACATAAGATGTATTGAGTTGATATAGCATTTAAGGATCATGAACTTAGCATCACAGTAAAAATAATCCTCAACTTATGATGGAGCTATATCCTAATAAACTCATCATAAATTTAGCAATATAAGTTGAAATGTTATTTAATACACTTAAGAGAATAGACACCCCATCTCAGTAGCACAGTACATTATAGATTATTTTGTCCTTCTAAACATGTGACTAACTGGAAACTTCAAGTCCACTTCACAGTATGACATGACAAGAAATTATATCATATTTTGCTAGCCCAGAAAAAAACCAAATATCAAAATCTGAAGATGGTTTGTGCTAAATATATCTCATTTTCACACCATCATAAAGTTGAAATTTATAATCCAAGCTCATATATATTGGGGATTGTCTAAATGAAAGTTATAAAATATGAAGAAGAATGAACATAATCTGAGGATTTTTATCATTTTGGGGGGAAGGAGATTGGTGCATTTTCAATTATAGGTAGTCTAGTCATATCATGTTAAGTAGAAGTATCCATGCACATAATATCAGAAAAATTCCCAGAGGATGTGAATACTCTTCCAAGTACAAGAAGGTAAATGACCACCAGTCATATGTAACCCCACCACATCTACCCCAAGTCATCTTTGAATCAAGCTCTCAAAGGGGAAGAATGAAGAGAAGATTATCAAGAGTGCAAGAGAAATAAACCGAGTAATAAAGGAGGCTCTCCAAACTCATGTGACAGAAAACTTCTCGGAATAAACTTTACCGACCAGAAAAGTGTGACATGAGATTTTCACAGTCCTAAAGAGAAGAAACCAGTCAACCAAGAATACTATAACCAAAGAAGCCATTCTTTACAAATGAAGGGTAAAGACATTACCTGACAAACAAAATTTCCTCCAGAAAATACTAAAGTGAGCTCTTTCCCCTGAAAGATATGTCAGTGAAAAAACAGAATCAGAAGTTATAAAATTCTCTGGTAAGTGTAACTATAGAGACAAATTCAGAATGCTTTCATATTGTATATATAGTATATAAAAATTCACATATTTTATGAAGACTATAAAACAGTCAAAATTAGTAACAACTACATTAAAATGTTAAGAAATAAGGATATAGATATGAAAATGGGACAAGAAAAATTTTAAATGTAGGGAAAAATGGAGTACAAATATAGAGTTTTTGAGTATATTTTCTATTGCCTTTTTCTTTCATTACTTGTCTTTATATCAAGTAAGTTGCTATCATTTCTATATAGGTTGCAAAGATGATTCCTTGGAAGGACAAAGCAAAAATCTATAATAAACAAACCAAATATAATAAACCAGGAATTAAAACGTGCTGCTAGAACAAATTACTTGGCCACAAAGGAAGACTAATAGAGAAGACAGGAAATACAATAAAATTGGAAAATAAGTTACAAAATGGCTGTACCAAGATGTTATTTATTAATATTCACCTAAATGTAAGTGAATAAAAATCTCCAAATAAAAGACTGAAATAACTGAGTGGATTTTTAAATAGACCTGATTATTTGTGCTTCACAAGAAACTCACTTTACCTCTAAGGACACACATGACTGAAAGTGAAGTGATAGTATAAAATACCCCATACAAAATGAAATCCCAAGAAAGCAGGAGTGGCCATCCTTCAAATCAAATAGATCTTGGATTGAAAACATAAAAAACAAAAGAACAATCATATAATGAGAAATGGTTAAATTCAGCAAGAGCAAATAACAATTCTAAATATATACACACACAATATCAAAACCCCCAAATACATGAAGCAAATATCAGTTAACTCCAATGCAATTCAGTAGGAAACTTTAACTCTCCGCTCTCAGCATTAAATAATCCAGACAGAAAAATCAACAACGAAACAGTAATGTCTCACCATAGAACAAAAGGACCTAATAGATAGCTACAGAACTTTCCAGACAATAGCTGCAAAATAAAAATTCTTATCAGAGCATGAATAGTCCTCAGGATATATCATAAGAGAATCCACAAAATAAGAATCAACAAATTTTTGAAATGTAAAATCATGTCAAATATCTTTTCTAACCCCGATGCAAAAAAACTAGAAATCAATACTAAGAAAAAGTTTTGATACTATACAAATACATAGAAATTAAATATTAGACTGTTCAGTAACTGAGGGTTCAATGACAAAATTGAGAAGGAAATAAAAAGATTTCTTTATGTAAGGAAGTAACATAACATGCCAAAACATATGGAATACAGAAAAAAAGAGTACTGAGTGAAGTTTGTGGTAATTGACACATTGAAAAAAGAAACGTCTGAAATGAAGAACTTATTACTGCATTCAAAAGACTAGAAAATCAAGACTAAGCTCAAAGTTAGTAGGAAGGAAGAAGAAATAAAAAGTAGAGCAGAAATAAATAAGATAAGAACTAAAGACACACACACACACACACAGTACAAAAATCAGTGAAAGCGAGAGCTAGTTCCAAAAAAAGATAAAATAAAGCAACCCTTAGCTAGGCCAAGAAAGAGTGAAGACTCAAACAAAATCGAGATGAAAAGAGAGACATTACCTCTGACAACACAAAAATACAAAGATCAGTATTTTTCTGCACAAATATACCAAGAAATTTGATATTCTAGAAGAAATGACCAAATTCTGCGACATATACTTGTAGCCAAAACTAAATAATAAAGAATAAAAAAACATAACAGACTACTACAAAATAAAGTGATTGGCTGGGTGTGCTGGCACACACCTGTAATCCTAGCACTTGGGTGGCTGAGGCAGGAGGATAGCCATGAGTTTGAGGCCAGCCTGGTATACTTAGTGAGTTCAAGGCCAGTCTGAACCATATAATGAGACTCTGTCTCAATAAAACATAAAAATGAAACAAAACAAAACAAAAACCAAGACAAACATAAAATGATTGAATCAGTAATAAAACTTCTCCCAGCAAAGAGAAGTTCAAGACCACATAGCTTCAAGGTGTTCCACTAAACCCTTAAAGAAGAGTTGATATCAATTTTTCTTTAGTTATTCAAAAAAAATTGAAGAATAAACAATGCTACCAAACTCATTTTACAGTGCCATCATTACACCAAAACCAGATAAGAGCACACACACACACACACACAAAGGAAACCACAGGTCAATATCCTTAAAGAGCATACAGGCAAAACTCTTCAACAAAATCTTAGCAAATAAATTCAATGATAAATTTTAGAAAAGATTATTCACTGTGAACTACTGAGAATAATCCGAGGGATGATGGTGTAATATATGCAAATCAATAAACATGATAGACCACATTAACAGATGAAGGACAAAATCATATTATCATCTCAATAGATGTAGAAAAAATTTGATAAAAATTTAATAAGCACCTCTTCATGGTTTCTCACTGATTTATATGGAAATTAAACACAATTTTAGGAGGTGTATATGGACACCAAGCTATCACATGGTGGAGTGTCATTGTTAATTTTATGTGTCAACTTGGCTATTCTATGGTACACAGATATTTGGTCAGACATCACTTTAAATGTCTCTGTGAAGGTATGTTTAGACAAAATTAGCATTTAAGTCAACAGACTTTGTCTAAAGCAGATTACTTCCCTTAATGGTACATGGATCTCACTCAGTCAAAGACCTTAAGAGGATAAGAAAGTTTACTCTCAAGGAGCAGAAATTTAAACCTTTAGATTGGCTTCATACTCAAGCTACAAGATCAACACTTCCCTGGGTTCCAGCCTACTGACTTGCGCTATAAATTTTGGACTTAGAATTTCTGTAATCTCATGAACAATTCCTTAAACTTCTCTGTCTTTTTACAAACACAGATGTAAACATATGTACATACATGAACACCTGCTATTGGTTTTGTTTTTCTGGAGAGTCCTGACTAATACAGCATTGTCAGATAAATCACCCCCAATAAATTTATACAAAAATACACCATGCATTTTCTTGATACTACTATTTAGTCGATTCTTTTATCATTCACTACAATGTTATTCTTACTGCTCTGAAAACCTACTTCTCATTTGTCCTTAAAAATTAGCTCAACAGCGCCTCCCAGCATTATTCCTGATATTATCCCTCTAGTCAAGTCTGAATTATTTGCCATTCCTACAAACAGCTCAAGAGTTGTGATTTACCCATTATTAGACTAAATTCTAATTACCAGATTTTTTCTTGGTTACCTTTAGTGTACTGTAATCTCTTTTACATTGCTAAAATAGTACATTTCTTTAGTATTTTCCGTGCTTATGTTATTATTCCATATGTGTTTATTCTTATGAGTGTTGAAAGAAGTAAATGTAGAAAGTTATTTCATTCTTTACACAGCTCTCTGTACTAATTATACTGATGATCATATGATGCCCTTCTATTCTTATTAATAAAGTTCTCCTTCTGATATTAATGTGCTTTATTCCATTATCAGTGAAGTACCACTAGGTTTTACTCTAGGATAAGAGAACTTCACTTTACATCAACAGATATTTTGTCTATAAACTGTTCCATTTATTATTGAACTTGAGCCAGACAATTCATGTTATTTTCAGAAGCAGACAGGAAAAAGATCAAAGTAACTATTAAATGATATAAGTGTCATTGATTTTTAATCAATAATATAAGCAAGAATAAACCTGCCCAAATTATCTGAATTTACACTGGGTACACATGAATCTGGCTCTATTCCAATATTAGCTTGAGTTTTAAGAAAGCATTAGATTATGACTTAATAAATATTCTGTTAATTAGTCACCTAGTCAAGTCAGTCTGTTCCATTGAAAAACTCATTCTGGCCATATATGTCCTTCCTATTGTGATAGAATAAACTTCCGTGAATCTTTGCTTCCTGAAGTTTTTATGGTAATATTGTGGGTGTTGCCACAGTAAATGATAACACTGGTATTATCAAAGATAAAATCTTGCACTGTTTTAATGAAATCAGATTTATATAAATATAATTCACTTTTATTTATAACCAATGAAAATCCAACATAGATTCAAAGCAGTGTATAATTTTTGATCAAGTTTAATAACAAGTACGATATTTCAAAAAATACTATTACAGAGTGTTCAGGGATTTCAGACATAGAGAAACAAAGTTCCAAATATATTTTCATTAATGAGCTCTCAGCAACTTACCTGAAATCATACCAACTAATTTATAAAACCTATCTTTTTATTTGATACCCTAGTGTATTAATTTTTGAAATAGATCATTTTGTGGAGTACATTTTCCCAATGTCAAAAGAATTAACTTGTAGATAGTTTCCTTAAAATGTATCAGATCTACTTTTTTTAAAGTACATAAATCAATTATCTTTCAATATCTGCACATAAGGTAGATAACCTTCAGAATATTTGCACTACTTATTACTACCTTAAATTATGTAAACTGGGCAAAATGGAGTGAAATTTTTCATGTTCAATGAGTAAGTAGTAATAGAACAATATTGGCTCTCTAAAATTAATACATATATGAAATTTCAAAAGACTCGGATAGCTTTCATTTGAAGATGTTATTAGACATAGAAATCTACACAGAGAATATGAACAAATAATCTGACTTCCAACTATATATCTCATTGTTTGAAACAGGCTAGATTAGATCTGAGTATTCATGATTCTACAAATATTTATGTAACTTTCCAAGGTTTTGTACAATAATATCACAGAGTATTAACTTTTGTATAGCAGGTTTAGTGAGAATTGGTAAAGCCCTACACATTAGGGATAAATAACCCTGGAATGTAACCTATCCAAGAGTAGCTGAAACTATTTATTCAACTGCTTTACAGTATAAGGACAATCTCTGCATATAATACACCCTTAGTTTATGAACTCTTACCTTATAATTATTAATAGTATAACACCAATGATTAAAACTACTTAAAATTAATTTCATGTAAGCTTTAGGGAAAGAAAATCTGAAGTTTTGCTGTAATATCCAATTATTCCAAGGTTTTATTCAAAGCCACTATGCAAAATTGAACTTGATTAAAAAGTTAAAAAGCAAACAGCAAAGCATCTATCTTCAAACAGTTTCCCCCTAAATATACAAAAAACAAAAAACAAAAATCAAGCATATTCAGGGCCGTTGTTACATAACTATATCAGCTCTTCTTTCCAAAATACATCTTAATGTTTTCATCGGGGTAATATGTGACAGCCCTACTAAGTTTCAGAAGCTAAATCACTAGTTAGGAAAACTTCAGAAAATTTTCACTAAAAGATGCCTGTAACTTAAGTAAATTATACTTCTTTTGTAGAGGTGCAGAGCAGTGTACCTCTTTCTTAAATTCTACTCAGTTACTGCAATACTCCAGATAAGATTATGAACCAATTTTAGTTTACTCTTTCCTCGCTTGAAACAAGGAATCCGGGTTCAGAATAATTATAGCCAACAACATAGATTACATTCCAGATTAGATGTTACACAAGTCATCTCTATTTTCTATTTCAGCTGATACATTGTTTAATGATATGAACTATAAAAGATGCCTGTTAACATTATACTAATACTACATACAAAGTAAATACCTACAAATTTAATGTACATCATTACTGAATTGTTTAAATTGGACAGTCGCTTGCCCTGATAGTCTCAACTGAACAATTTCCCCGGAGCACATAGAACTCTTGTAATTTTCCTTAGTGAGCTATGTTTGTCCCATCTCCATGTTTTTAAGTGCGTTCAACATCCGTATAAGGATAAATTTCTGTTTCTATCTATATTCTGATTTCCCTTTCAGACTGGGCTCAAGCTCTGCATTTCCTCACAACCAGTTCCTATCTCAGTTCTAACTCAATGTGGGTTCCGTGAGCATCTCAGGAGGCTTTGCACAGCCCACCATCTGCTGCTTCTTCTCACTATAAACTCCTTGAAGGAACCATATTGTATCTGTCTCAGTCCACAGAGACCCAGTTTCAGGCCTTTAACCCCCTGAGACTGGATTTTAGAAGTGGTTTTTCATAGAATTCTAATAACATGCCACAAATTCATATCATGAAGAGTGAAAGAGAATTTTCTAATTTGAGACATATGGTTCCTGATTCTGAGCCCATTGAATTTCAGCCTAATACAGTTTGATACAGTATCGTGTATGCAAATTATGTGGCGATAGGTAAGAGTTAATACATCTTTCATAGATTACTAATATAAAAAGTGGTTTAAGAGCCGGGGATTTAGCTCAGTGGTACTGCACCTGCCTCGCAAGTTCAAGGTCCTGAGTTTGATCTCCGGTACAAAAAATAAAAACAAAACAAAAAACAGTGGTTTAAATCCTAACCCACTACTTCTGATGTGAAGAGCCGTGGTGATGCTATCAAAGATTTGCCACGGACTTAAAAATTTGAGAGGCGACTGCAGTTACAAGATAAATGCTCTTAATCTTGTTATCATAACATCAAGAACTGCAAATAATTCTTTAAAGCTCCCTATAAGGGAGTGGTAATAAAAATGATATAGTATTTTTAAAATAAAATAAAAATTTATATTCATTTTACCAAACAGGAATATTGCACCTAGCCACTTCTATGATTATAATTTTCTGTAACCTTGACCATATTTGACTGAAAGATCAATATACACAGGTAATGCAAAAACAACACACAGGGAGATCACCAAATTTAAGTAATCCAAAAATGTATTTACTCTTGTGAATAAATGTTTTTCAGAATACCATGGACAAATATGCAAATGTAAGTTTGCTAATACCCTAGTTTTTATTGTATATTCCTTTCAAATATATTCTACACCCATGCCCTGCAAAGAGAATCTAGCTGAGTTACTAACAGAAATCTGAAAGAATTTGATAAAACAATTTCACAAAAAGTAAACTTTAATTGCTTTTTTGTTGGGGAGACTAACTTTTTATCTTAGAATACTTTTATATTGACAGAAAAGATAGTATGAAGAGTTCCCATGTATAACAAATCCAGTTTTACCTACGGTTAACATATTAGGATGGTATATTTATCACAACTAAAGGACTGATATTGATACATTTTTATTTAAGTAAAATCTCTAATGTATGCAGATTTCCTTAATTTTTACTAACTTCTTTTTTGTGATTGAGGTGTCTTTATTCTGATGGAGGAAAGAAGCCCACCTAAGATATTATGCTAAAGTCAGGTATATTTCTTAAATCTCCTCTAGATTGTAGTAGTTTCCTAGACTATTTTGATTTCCATGACCTTGACACTCTTGAGGAGCATTAGACAAGTATTTCGTAGGATGTCCCTTGTTGGGTTTTGCGTGCTGCTTTTTTTATTCGACTGGGTTATAAATATTTTGAGAGAAGGAAGGCCATAGATTCAAGGTGATTTTCATCACATCCTATTAAGGGTACATTTAATCAACATGACTTAGCATTGTTGATGTTGACCTTGATCACCTACTTGCAGTAGTGTTTGACAAGTTTCTTCACTGTAAATTTATTCTTTATCTCCTGCCCACATGGTACTCTGGGTGGAAGTCAATATCAACAGCTCATATTTAAGGCATGAGGAGTTATGATCCATCTATTTGATGATAGAATTATATAAAATAATTAGAATTGATTTGAACAAGAGATTTGTCTACTCCTCCCAAATATTTACCTATTTCATCACCTGTATCACGATGGATATTTATCTTATATTCCTGGTTATAATTTGAAACGATTATTTTGCTGTTGTTCAAATTGTTGCAACTAGCACCACAGGGAGCTCTTTTAATTGGTATATTATGTCCCATTGACAATCTTAATCAATGTGGGTTTGGGGAGGTTTTGTTATTGTCTGGAAAGGGAGTTATTGTATTTTTGATTTGGTAGCACTGCATTACTTTATGGAATTATAAAATGTCCCAACTCACTTTCTATATTCCTAGCTCTTGTCCAAGAGTACCCAATTCTCTCAGTGGCCCTTGTTCCTATTACTAAAGAATGGTATTAGAAACCAAGATACAGATTCTGAGTTTTTGTTAACATTTGAATATCATTGTTTTCAGGCATTCTCTGCTGATGGAGCAACCAAATATATGTGCAGATACCCTAGCACATGTATACAGTATACCTCTATCTAATAGATACACTTCTATACATGTCCATCTGCATTGATACTAAGATAAGCCTAAATTTGTATTGATGTTTCCAACCCTAACTCATTACCACACGGATCATTCCAGCCTATCCTCTCATTCACCTTTAACCTTTCACATCAACATTGTTCAACCTTGAAATATCTAATATGTTTCAGAATTGTTAATCTGTGCTCCAATGGGAACAGATTTCATTGATTAAAATTTTGTCTTCAGCTGGGCATGGTGGCACACACCTGTAATCCTAGCTCTCGAGAGGCTGAGGCAGAAGGATCACTACAAGTTCGAGGCCAGCTTCGAACATAGAGTTTTGGGCCAGCCTGAACTACATAGCAAGAGCCTGTCTCAAATAAAATAAAATAAAAGTAAAAATGAAAATTAAATAAAATTTTGCCTTTAGTCTTAGAAACCCCACTCATTGCAAAGTTACTTAGGTTAGTGTGATTTCCCCCACACCTTTAATTCATTGAGTTTGTTTCAGTCATTTGTAGTACATTTAAAATTCTTTTACCACAGTAGAAATTCTGTCTTGTAGTCACCTGAACACCCTAAATTATTTTAAAATTCTGTGTCTGAGTTATTTCACTTAGGATTATGGTTTCAAGGTGCATCCATTTTCCTACAAATGACTCAAGTTTATCCTTTTTATGGCAGAGTAGTACTCCACTATGTATAAATAACACATTTTGTTTCTTCTCTTTGAAGAATGATATCACTGAATATAGAATTCTCAGCTGGCATTTTTTTTCCTTACAACAATTTAAATACAGTACTTTACTCCACTCTTTTCTTATTTGCATGGTTTCTGATAAGAAATTAGTAATTCTTACACTCATTCTTCCATACCTAAAGTGTTTTCTTTCTCTGACTTTCTTCAAGATTCTCTTTTTTCTTTGCTTCTGCAGTTTTAAAACATACTTATGAGTATGTGTGCATGCACATGTGTTTACGGTATTTGTTATGTATTCTTCGCAGTGTTTGAAATATCCTGTTAAACCTAGGAACGTTATCAACTGCTACTTTAAGGATCTACAATACATTTACATATCCTTAATCTTCATCTTCTCCCCGCAACTTTGTCCTACATGGACTATGTGACAAAATCATATTTTGTTTCTTTTGAAACATAAGCCCCTTTTAGCTAAGGCTGAAGGAAAGTCCATTTTACAGGCATGCTCTTTGTACTTGTTTTCTGAACAAAGTAGAAGATCACCCATACTAAACAAGTAAAAGAAAATTTAGACCTTTTAAATCTTGAACAAGGACCTGGGACAAAACACCAAAATACTGCTATTCAGGTAGATGGCTGTCCTCCCCAGGTAAGGCCAAACACGGATGGACTTTCTTAGGTTAAGCACACTGAATAGATGTGGAGCAGAGTAAAGCAATGGCTTCAGGCAGAAATGATGCCAAGAGGCTGCAGCACTTGGCCTAGGTAATATAGGAAGCAAGGGTTAACAATTCTGCAGGTAGCGTGAGGTCACCAACAAATTAATGCCTCATTCATTTGGTTTCTCCTTTACTGAAACAAATATTTTTGTCAGTTGTTTAAATTTCTTTTCTAAAAAGAGTGTTATAAAGGCTAATGGAGTGCATGAGAGTCTTTGGCTATAAGACCTTCCACAACAGATTTGACAATTATTTCACTTCTGGTTTCAAGGAATATTGGGAAAGTTTGTCTAATATTCTAGTAGAATTTATTTGAAATTCAATGAGTTTTACTGAATTAATTTTCTTATGTTGATGAAATTTTTAGTTCATAGACTATCAGATATGATGTACAAATAAGTATTTTGTCTGTAGTATATATCAAACGTAATAAAATACAAAGGGATAAACAGAAACAATACAATTTAATTATGAATAGAAAAGCCTCCCAGAACCTCAAGAAATAGTCTTTCTGGTGTGAATTAGATGTTTCAGGGAAATGGAGATGTAGTTCAGTGGTAGAGCACTTGCCTAGGATGTCCAAGGATTTCTGTTCAATCCTCAACACCATGTAGAAATAATAAAATTTAAAAATCACAATTTCATTTGCAACTTAACTCTCACCTTATTAGATTTTCAGATATGATACCATAGAGCAGGAGAAAATGTATTCAATCTTGTACTGGAGGATTACATTTAAATGTAAGGAGACAGAGAATATTTGTTGGTTATGTTTATCCTTCCAGAGTAGGCCCTGAAGATTCAAATCATTCTGGTTGAAATTATGCCACTTAGGGATAGAGTAACAAAAATAGTAATTGTAATTACAAACATGGAAGAAGCAGAATGCTTTTCCTGGTGGTGATAGGATTTAGGTTTAGATGTTCTGATGAGAGTTCACAATGCTAAGTTGAAAGCACTGCTTTGCATGTTGTATCTTAGACATTCCTATCCAATTTCTGGCCACTCTCAGACTCAGATGGAATAACACCTGGGAAGACACAGATCGGACCCTGGGAAGATGGAAAGTCAGACAGGACACTTTCTGGAAGACAGCCAAATTCTGAGACAAGAAATTGTAGTGATAGAAGTAACTCACCCAGTTTTATTAATTTCTCAAAGCAAAGGTTATTCCAAAGGATGCCAATTTGGTAAGAAGCACTAACTTACCAGTCTGTGAGGTCCATTTGAACAAGAGGCCCTGGAGACTTCTGCTTGGTTCTAGCCTATAATTCGACCTGCAATGTAAATCTGCTTCGTATGCCAAGCAACATTCCTAGCACAACACACAGGCAGAAGTACAGAGAAGAAAAACAGATGATAAAGAAGTGAGGGCTTCTCCCAAGAATGTAAGTTGGAGCCAAAGATAAAATCTAGATACCAAACTGAAAGTAAATAACTGAGGACTATAAGGTAAGCAGAGTGAAGTGTGCACCTAATGCTGCCTTAACACACTGACAGGGACTGCACATCCTATGAGCAGAGCAGCAAGACCCACATAGCCACTGTAAATATCATACCTGCTCCAGAGCTGGCATCCATGTCAATAGGCAGCATAGACTGTATCTCCATGGACCTCTAGGAGGACTATGAAGACACACAAAGACTACCCAAATGAGAACGGAGGCTGTTAACTCAGAGCTTACCGTACCAAAGGAATAGGCATCCATAATTTAAGTTTGTTAAAAATTGAAAGAAGCACAGGAAACAGAAAGCTTCATTAGTGAAACACAGAAGGAGCAAGAACAAGACTGAAGGCAAGAGGCTTCAGTATGCTTTGATTGTGAGTTGTTGCTTAAGAAGCTGTATGTGGGCTCCGGAGAAGCAAGGCATATTATGGGATTGGTTTTGGGGGTGATTCCAGTTTAATCAGATTGGCCCAGCTTTGGAAGCAGGTGCAGAGTTGGAAATCATGATACAAGTCCTAGACAAATTGCAGTAGAAATTCTGATTTGACTTCCCAGGCAGGTTGCGGCTGAAATAGCTACTGGTTGCTATATATCATACATGTTCTCCCTAATGTCCATTTGCATTTTTAGGGTTTCAGTATGTTTTTCCAGAAAAAACTTTTGTCAACTTTGGTCGCAGTTTAGAAATATGTACCTGAAATATAATTTAAAATCACTAGACTAGATTAAGATCTTCACACTAAGCATTCTTATATCAGATCAGTCAAGGTTCCCCAAAGAAATAGTGATTTTTTTTTTTGGTACTGGGGATTGAACTCTGGACCTTGCACTTGTGAGGCAGGTGACAGAATCCCTGAGCTAAATCCCAGCCCTACCCAAAGAAATAGAACCAGAAAGATATACAATGAACCACATATATTTATGACATATTTCAGGGAATTTCCTTAACCTAAGGGTTGGTTTATAAAATGTGTAAAGCATGATGACAGCCTAAAATTCCCAGGTGGAAAGTGATGGTGTAGTTTTCAGGGAGGATTTCTTTTTTTTATTCTTTTATTTATTTATTTATGGAAGTATATAATGTTTATATTTCTTGATAAAATTGTTACATGTTCCTAAAACATACTAATTGCTTTTTTCATGCCCTTTCCCTTCTTTTCCTTCTCCCTCCATTCAAGATACCTTCGCCTTTGAGAAAAATCTATCTCCCTACTTCCTATCACAGGTCTATTATTTTGCTCTTTATACGTTGGCTCTCTCATATAAAAGAAATCATGTGATATTTTATCTTGTGTGACTAATTTATTTCACTTAGCATGATGGCTTCAAGGTGTACCCATTTTCCTACAAATAACTAAAGTTTACCTTTCTTTACAGGAGATTAGTACTTCACTGTGTAAATAACACATTTTCTTTATGCATTCTTCTGTTGATGGGCAAATCGGCCACTTCCAAGATTTAGCTATTAGGAATTGTGCTGCTAGCAACCAAGTATGCATGTATCACTGTAATATGATGTCTTTAACTCTTTTGGGAAGATACTTAGAAGGTGATTGGTAGATCAAATGGAGTTTCTAGTTTCAATTTTTTAAGGGATCTGGTTTCCATAGTAGTAGTAGTAGTTTATATTCCCACCAAAAGTGCAAAAGGGTTCCTTCCCCCCTCACACCCTTACAACATTTGTTATTATTTGATTTCCTGACTATGGCCATTCTTTGTGGCATAAGATGGCATCATAGTGTTGTTTTAATTTGAATTTCTGTAACAACGAATGATGGTGAGCATTTCATGTATTTGCCATTTGTACTTCTGTGATGTCTCTATTCATTTTTCTCACCCACGTTGTGATTGGGAGTTTAATTTTTTTGAGTTCTTTATATATTCTAGATATGAATCCTCTATCTGAGGAATGACTGACAAAAAAATTTCCCCGTTCTCTTTCCTTCTGTTGGTTGTTTCTTTTGCTGTACAGAGATTTGTAATTTGATATGATCCCATTTGCTGAGTCTCAGAACTATTTTCAATGCAACCAGGGTTCTGTTCAGAAAGTCTTTACCTATGCCTATGACTTAAAAGAGTTTTACCCATTTCATCTTCCAGCAGATTAAATATTTCTGTTTTAACGTTTAGTTTTTTTCACTCATTTTGATTTTAGTTTAGTACCTGGTAAGAGATACAGGTCTTGATTCAGTCTTCTAGTTGTCCCATTTATTGGGAAATACTATCTGTCCTCCAGTGTATGTTCTGGGCTCTTTGTCAAAGATCAGATAGTTGAATGTTCTTGGAGTTGTTTCTGCATCCTCCATTCAATTCCATTGATTAACATGTCTATTTTGTGCCAAAACCATGCTGTTCTGTTTTTTTTTTTTTTTAATCACAGTAGCTTTGTAATATAACTTCAGGTCCAGGGTTGTGATGCCTCCCATTTTGCTATTTTTACCTAGGATTTCTTTTGCTATTCTGGGTCTCTTCTTGTTCCATGAATTTTAGGATTGCTTTCTCCAGTTCTGTGAAGAATGCTGTTGTAATTTTGATTGGGATTCCATTAAATCTATATATTACTTTTGGAAGTATGGGCCATTTTGACTATATTGGTTCTGCCTATCTAGGAATTGGGATTATCTTTCCATTTTTTGATAGCCTTTCTTATTTTCTTTTTCAAAGTTCCATAGTTTTCATTGTAGAGATCTTTCACTTCCTTAATTAGGTTCATTTTTATGTATATAATTCTTGTGGTGCTATTGTGAATGGTATTGTTTTCTCATTTCTTTCTCAGTGAATTCGTTATCAGTGTACAGGAATGTTATTGATTCTTGTGTGTTGATTTTTTATCCTGCTGCACTACTGAATCTGGTTGTTTTGGTGGATTTTTATGTCTTTATGTACAGGATCATGTCATTTGTAAATAATGAAAATTTGACTTCTTCCTTTCCTATACATATTCCTTTCGTTTCTTTTTCTTGCCTAATTGCTCTTGCTCTTGTTTTGAGTACTATGCTAAACAGGAGTAGTAATAGTGGACATCCTTGTCTTATTCCTGATTTTAAAGGATAACCTTTTGATGTTTTCTTTATTTAATATGATGTTATCAGTAGGTTTGTTGTACATGAGATGAGATGTATTCTTTATACAAATTTTCTTCAATGTTTTTATCATGTAAAGATGTTGGATTTTGTGAAAAGCTTTTTCTGTGTCTACTAAGATGATTACGTGATTTTTGTCCTTGCTTCTGTGTATGTGATATATTACATTTATTAATTTCCATATGTTGTAGTATCCTTGCATCCCTGGGATGAAGCCTACTTGATCAGGATGGATTATCTTTTCAATGATTTATTGTAGTCTGTCAGTATCTTGCTGAGAGGTTTTGCCTTTATATTCACTAAACAGAGTGGTCTGTGGTTATTTTTGTTGTTGTTTTGTTTTTGTTTGTTTGTTTAGATTCTTGTCTAGTTTTGGAATCAGGGTAGTGCTAGCTTCCAAAAATGAGTAGGAGTACTTTCCCTTTAAATTTTATTGAAAAGCTTAAGGAATATAGGTGTTAGAATTTTGCTGAAGTTTTTGTAGAATTCAGCAGTGAAACCATCTGGACCTGTGCTTTTTTTAATTGGTAGGTAATTTGTTACTGCTTCAATTTCATTACCTATTATTGAATTATTTGGGATTTTTAAATAGTGTTTCAGTTTGGGCAATTCATACCTAAGAATCTATCCATTTCTTCTGAAATCTCCAATTTATTGGCATATAGGTTAGCAAAGTAGTTGTTATCAATGTTTTAAAGGTCAGCAGTGTCCACTGTATTTTCACCATTGTTTGGTTCATACATGTTAAAAATTGTTAAACATGTTAATGATTGTCATCTCTTCCTGTTGGATTGTGCACATACCAATTTGTAGTGACTTTCTTTGCCCCTTTTGAATTGCTATGGCTTGAAGTCCACTGTGTCAAAATATAGGATAATTATACCTGGTTTGTGTCAGGTTGCTATTCCATAAAATATTATTTTCTATCCTTTGATTTTTTTTAGTCTATGAGTTTCTTTATGAGTTAAATGTGTTTCTTATATACAGCATACCACTGAATTTTGTTTCTTGACCCATTCTGCCAGTCTGTGTCTTTTGAATAGGGAATAGAGACCATTCACATTGAGAGTTATTACTGATAGGGACTGACTTATTCCTGTCATCGCCTTATTTTCCTGTTCCTGGTTCTCTGTCTTTTTCTTCTGCTTAACTGATCACCCTATCTGTTGTGTTTGTTCTGTTAGACCTTTTATCATTCTTAGCATCAGTGTCTCTTTCTAGTGTATCCTAGAATTCTGGAGAATTTTTTAAAATTCTGCTTTATTGGTCTTGAATTTCTTTGGGTACACTTTATCATGAAAGCATCTTATTTCCCCATTAGTTTTGAAAATAGTTTTGCAGGATCTATCAGCCTGGGTTGGAAAATGTTTTCTTCTAGGGCTTGAAAGACTTCACTCTAAGCTCTCCTGGCCTTTAATATTTGTGTTGAAAACTCTGCTATAAGTCTGTGTTTGCCTGTATATGTTATTCATTTCTTTTCTCTAATAGCTTTTAAGATTCTCTTCTTACACAGGACTTTTGTTTTTTTTGGTACTGGGGATCGAACTCAGGACTTTGCACTTTCAAGGCAGGTGACAGCACCATTGAGCTAAATCCCCAGCCCTAGGACTTCTGGGGTTATGACTATGATGTATTATGAAGAGATTCTTTTCTGATTGTGGCCATTTATAAAGCTTAGTAATTATAATAGTAAAGGTAGAAGGAGTGGGGAACCAGTGTATACCAAAACACAAAATTTGAGAAATTAATCAATGGGATAGTAGAAGGAGGAGAGAAAAGTGAGATGGGTCCCTCTTCAGGAGTAAAAGGAAATTAGGTATATTAAAGAATAGTCATGAGAACAAATGAACAAGAAAAAGATAAACAGCAAGACAGAGGAAATAAAAGAAAAGTAGTAAAAGAGATGAAAAAATTGAAAGGGGAAAAGAAAATCAGGAGAGGAAAGAAACTAAATGAATGTGAAAAGGGGACAAAACCCACCAACCATGAAAAAAATCCGATGGAGGGATGATAAAAATAATACAAAATAGAATTTTTTAAAAAATTGAGACAGGGCTATGGATTTAGCTCAGTGGCACTGTGCCTGACTCACAAGCACCAGGAACTGAGTTTGATCCCCAGTACAAAAAAAAAAAAAAATCGAGCCAAAGCTTTCTTCACAGAACTGGAGAGAATAATCCTAAAATTCATATGGAACTGCAGATGACCTAGAATAGCAAAAGCCATCCTGAGTAACAAGAGTGAATCAAAATGAATCCAAGAACTAAATGTTAAAATGGAAACACTTAATTGCTGGAAGATAAAATAGGTAAAACTCTTGAAGACAAAGACAAGAACTTTCTGAACGGAACCCCAGTTGCACAGAAAATTGTTCCATGAATTAACAGATGGGATCATATCAAATTTTAAAAGCTTTTGCACAGCCAAAGAAATAACCAACAAAGGAGAAAAAACCCTACAGAATAGGAAGTAATTTTTGTATGTTATTCCTCAGAAGACTAATATCTATAATATTAAGTACCATTAGTGTTATCCAAAACAGAGATAAAGCTACACTTAAGGAATTCTGTCAAAATTTTGGAATTCTTTTCCCTTTAGGTTTTCTTTTTCATTATATTTTCACATGTGCAACAGGCTGTAATATAATGGCACTGATGATGTTCTGGTGAAGTACATCAAAGTTTAGATTACTGGAAACACTTTCATAAAGTTGAATGGTACTGAAAAGGCTAAAGATAGGGGGATTGTGTAGTCACTGCTTCATCACTGGGATGCAATACCCAACACCCACAACTTAAAGCAGAAGAGGTTGAATCTGGCTCACAATTTCAGAGGTTTTCAGTCCAGGGTAGCCTGGTTCCAAGGCAGAAATATTATAGAAAAGCTTAATGGACCAAAGCTCCATAGTTCCTGAGGACTGGGAGGCAGAACTGGGGAACAGAACCAGAAAGAGAGGCACCAGGGAGCAGACACAAACTCTAAGGTCAAGTATCTATGCCCCATAGAGACACACAGAAGTCTGTTTTAATCCCTGGGTGTCTCGCAAGCCAATCAACTTGATACAATTAAGCTTTAATACCACAAATGACACCATATTCTGAATATTACCTTTAGCCCCCTTGAAAATCCTTAGTACCTGCAGAGAGATGAACTTCTCTATTAGGCAATGAGATGTCATTGTACTAATGGAATTTAATTCCACTGACTATTTTTTATTTACTCCTCTTAGCATTAACTCATTTTCATTTATTTTGTTCTCCTCAGAGTTCTCCATGTTCAATAGACTGTGAATAGGTGCCCCACATTCAAATATCCCCCCCAAATTTGAAAATATTTCCACACAATCTTAAAAAATAGATTTTATTTTTGGAGAAGAGAAGACATAGTTAAGTCCTATATAATAAAAAAAAAACCTTAAAATGTTATTTTATTTGCATTTTAGAAACACCCAAATTATTAAGTGAACATGTGAAGATTTTTACAGTGCAGGTAGGAGGAAAATAAGAGGATAAGAATAAAGGATAATTGATGAGACAAAAGAGTGCATGTGATGGAGAGGAGACAACAAAAGAGAGTGCGAGGGCTTGCTTTTTCAAATACCACAAGCAAGTTACCGTACAAGGAAGAAAAATTTAAACTTGTTGTTTTGTATGAGTGTGACTCCAAACAAATGGACTTGTCAGCGTTACTGGAATCTTCAATTCAGATGATCCAAACAATTATTTTAGAAAGAATTGGAAAATGTCTTTACTGGAGCTATGTGGACAGGACTTCCAAACGAAAGACCTGTGCTAACTAACAAATAATTCTGTTTAAAAGTGCTTTCCCTACAGAGCAATATTCTTTGAGCTCCAGAGCATTTTCATGAAGCCTCCAGTTTACTCAATTTTATTTCAAGTCCTTTTTTTTTAAGCCTTAAAATTTGAACTATGACTAGTATCTATGGGTTAGCTGAAGACAGTGTGCCATGCTGAACACCCATGGCCGGCTGTTAAGAACCTCAGCTTCCCAGAATCCTCAGGGTTAGTGCATTGGTTTGATGAGCAGTACTGTTTCTAAGATGAGAGGATTCCAGTTGTTTCCAGAATATTGTCCTGGGCAGTGAGCTTACATATCTCAGATGAACAGTGCTGTGCCACCCTAAATCTACACTCTAACTCATTCCTTTTTTCTCACCTTTGTACCAAGTTAGATATCATTCTGGAAAATGTTAACAACTTGAAAGACTCTGACAACCTTCTGAATTAAGAATAAATACAGATATGTTTAAAGTTTAGTGGTTCTTTGGTCACCATCAATCATGTAAAACATATATGCTAAATGTTACTCAGAAAATGTTATTCTTTAATATTTTAACTGGAAATTACAATGACACTTTTGAATTTTATCTAATCATCAACTTACATTAATAAGCCACACATGAAAGTGACTCTTCTCAACACAAAAAGACTAAGGTACTTAAAATGAGCATATTGTTTTTAAGAATCCCAAATGTTGACCTTCCTTTCTTAAACGTTTTGTTTTTCTCTTTTCCTACAGCTATTTCCTTTTGCCTGCTTGCAATACCTTTTTCTTTCTCCCTGTGTATTATTTAACCTCTCCAGTCTTTGCCCATATTCCCAAAAGCTTAGAACCGTTATGTGACAAATCACCTACACCTCAGAAGACTCAGGTCTGTGTATCTGTAGGGAGTCCTCCTCCTGCTGACTGAAAGACAACAGAAATCATTAGATTCTATTTTTTTTAAATTATGCTGTTCTGCCTCCTACTGATATAATCTCATACAGAATATAGGTAGGACCTGCTGCCATCGCATAATTAAGCAACAGACTCTAACCGCAGGGCCTCTGACAAGATCAATTTAAAATGCTTTTAAATAAACACATCCCATATGAAAGATGCATACACTCTTCATAAAAGAACCATTCAAACATATGTTTGTTGTGTATCTGAAGTACTTATTCTGGCTTCATTGAAGGAAGAAGAAGAAAAATGGCATGATCTCCAAGTGACCTATTTGACAAAGGGAATCATGCAGTCCTCTGGGTTAGTATGTTTTCTTGTTCTACTGAGAGAAGAGAAGAAAGAAAACAAAAACCAAAAGCTAACATTAGGAGAAAGGCTTACAGGGGAAATATTCTACCATTACAGTTCATGGTCTTTGTGCAAAACATTTCAGTCTAAAGAAGGTGCCGCATTTCTAATTTTGTTAATCAAAAAGCATGAACATAATTTGATTTCTAAGATTTTTTTTAAATTGGTAAAATTAATAATTCCATTTATAGTTTGTTGTGCTTCTCCAAATATGAATAATTAATTTTATAAGAGAACACATCTATCCCTGAGTGAGTTGAATAATAAATTAGCTGTGAAGTTTCCATGAAACTCCTAAAGCCAAGGCCCCAGCTTTATATTTGTTTGCTATTTCTAGAATTTTTATTGATGCCTTTTGATTCTTTTATAGATTGTACATAAGTTCACTATGTTAAACATTTTTACCATATGTTAGTAAAGTGATAGACAAGTAGAAATTATTTTACACATACAATTCCATAATGCCACCTTTGCATGCATATTAAGCCATTAATGATTGCTTTGTATTAAAAGAGAATCTGTTCTATACCAAAGGAGGTACCAGGATATAAGCAACATGAAATAAGTCAATAGTTTAATTAGGAAATTACTTTTCAATATTTGTAAGTAATAAAATGAATCACAGTACAATAGAAATAGAACTTTTTTGCATCCATTTTTTGTCATTTAGTGTTTCAGTGATTCCAAATGCACTCCAAGAAATGTATAAATGTTCCTAGAACTGAGTTTTTCCTTTTAAAAAATAATTTAATATTCCTGTGCCAAACACATGGGCAATGTAATTCTGCCTCTTTATTAAAACTTTTAGATTACTATTATCTATTCCAGTCAGGAAAATAAACCAGATATGTAAGATAATGGTATCAATCAAGGTTGGAAAATAAGAAAATAGCAACTATACCCTTTATTTGACAAAGAATTGATGTAAGGAGTTAGGTACTGAAGAACTAACGAGAAATTTTCACCTCTAGGCCCAAGAGACCAAAGGAGAGAGACTGAGGTTATTAGAAACTAGACGCTTATAGGAGGGACCTCTCAGAGCTTAGCCCCATGTCCCTGATGTTGTTGAATCTGATGGAGAGTGCTGAAATTGGTTTGGGGAATATTCAAAAGTCAAACTTTACAACTATAACCTACTGCCACTGAGACACTAATAGCATGAAGACAGAAAAGAGAGCTCTCTTGTCATTCTAACTGCCTGCATGTCTCCCTTTAGTGCCTTCTAAGAGCAGAGCCTGAGAGGAATCTGGTTAGCCAAGAAAAAAATGTGACTTGCAGAAATGCATTCCCATTAATATATGGCAGAATATAGAAGCACAAGTAAGAGCTAACACATAAGAGATTAATAATCAGCACACTATACATATCCCAGTTTTTCTGAGAAATTCCAATGTATTTGTATTTAGTACCCATTTTACTCTCAAATGTGTCCTAATATGGATAACAAATTCTGCAGGCAATCTGTAGATAAAGTTGTTCCAATAAAGCCACTGATGGTAAGTAGGTTTCGAAGATAGGCACGTCAAATTCATTCCTGCCCATACGTGCTCCTTCTCCCATGGACAGTTGCAGTCTAAGTTCTCTCACTTTTAATCTGGGCTGATATTATTGACTTGATTGATGAATAAGGTAATAAGAGGTCCAAGGATAGACCTTAGGAAGCCTTGCAGTTTCTGCCTGGGGGATCTCGAAACAAAGGCTCTTGGAACTTCCTCTCATAGACCACCTTCCACGCTTCAGACTGTACAAGCCCCATAGACACAATGTGTAGGCACTACAGGAGACAGCCCACGGAAGTAAATATTACAGGAAGGAGACTTTTGTTGGACAATGATATAAATCATTAAAATGATTGTCAGAAATATCTCAGCATTGACTCTAAAATTCAATTAAAACATATTGGTATGGGAACATAGTGATAGACTTATTATATTTAAATGGTTTCTGGACTTGCACATTATTTTCAAGGCCAAGTGATAAACCTGAATATGTACTTTGGGATTACATGAGGAAATGAACAGAATGTTTCAGAAAAAAAAATACTCATTTCTGTGGCTGTGGTAATTGAAGCCATCAAAGTGTCATGATCTCCCTTCTGTTAAAAATTGTGCAAAATAATAGGTCATTGATTTTTAGAATATAGGCAGAGAGATTAACTGGCATCCAAAGTTTGCATTTTTAAATTGTGCTTATTATTAAGACTACTTATTTTGATGAATGCTGGTCAAAATATAAAGGTCATCCCTTTAAGGCACTGAAAGTACACCATGTAAAAAGTAATTGTGCAGGGAAAAAAGTGTACTCCAGCTCTGCACTACATTATTTTTATTTAGAACAGACAAACTGCATTCTTTTATAGGAAATTCACTAATATATTAATACCTTCAAGATATGACATCAAAATGTACCGAATTCAAATATATCCATATTTATGCCAAATGAACTCTTGAAATACATAAAGCATCAACCACATCTGCAGAGCTGAGCTTATTAAATTAAATAAATCATAAACTCAGAATACTACATATTTTCTTTTGTAAGTCACTGACTGAAGTAAGAATGATGCATTATTTTAATTCAAAGTGAATTGTGGAGATGTATCTAAGAGTCCTAAGATAATCCATGATAAATACCTTCACTGTTAAGGTAATATGTGCCCTCCACTATGAAAATAAATAACTTTAAAAATAGTATTAAATTTATACTGCTTATCTATATTTATCCATTTAAATATTTATAGACTGTTTTGTCAAAATAGTTTTGAACTTTTTCAGATCATAGCAGCTATAACTGTACTTCAGTGACCTACCTGCTATTGTAATACTGTAATCCGAATGCAGATATGCGTTGCCTTGCATCATTTCCTTAGCTTGAAATGCATCTATTCAGAAAGCAAGACAGCTGGGAGATGCTATATTGAGTATTAACCTAGTCAAGATCAGGAGAATTCCTGAGCTGGTATGAGGTCAACTATAGGTCAGCTATACATCAGAATCTGTGAAGAATTTTACAGTGTCTACACCCATTTTGAACTCCAAACAAATTAAATCAGAAACTCCAGAGAAGAGACCCAGGCATCAGGATGTTTTTAAAACTCCCCAGGCGATTCTTACCTACTGGCATAGTTGAGTGCCATTGTTCTAAAGCTTCAAATAACACCATCCACATAAGGATAATTTTATACAGTCTAATTATTCATTCACCCTATTTTAACCTCTTGTTATATTCCCTTGCATGCACAACATAGCTGCTACTGATATTATGGCTAAAATATTTAAAATAATCAGCTACATATGAATATGATATAGTCAAGTGATAAATATTTCTTATTAATTAAGGAATCATATGTTGTGTGAAGACTGTCCCACTAACAGGTGGTACCAAAAACATTAAATAGAAAAGAGTTTGATACCAAAATTTAAAATTAGATATACACATATAATGTAATACATAATGTGTTTTTGGAAAGGGAAGTTGTATACAAGGAAGGAAGGCTAGAATGAACTCTGTGGTATTATATGAAAGTCAGGGATATCAATATGTGCTTATGTTTAGCTTACTATATAGGCAGATGGATATATATATATATATATATATATATATACACACACACACACATAACAAGCACACCTAGTGCCCAGATGTTACTTTCTAAATACCATTCTCTATGCCAAGGAATCAGGGTTCTTTGAAGAAGGAGTTGATACAGCTGGGAGGCAGGGAAAATATAAGATCAGCCTGAAGCATTTTAGAGAACAAAATAGAAGAGAAGTCCTCAAAACACAAAGGGATGAGATCATGTCAGAGTGGCAGAGGAACAGACTGTAGAGAGTTCTCTGTGATCAAGGTGGAAATCTTAACACTCTGGAAGGCTGAAGCATTAAGATTGCAAAAATTTGAGCCCAGCCTGGGCAACTTTGCAAGTTAGTGAGATATTGTCTCAAAATAAAAGGGTTTGGGCATATAGGTCAGTGTAAAGACTTTAGATTCAATACCCCAGTGCTGCAAAAAGAAAAAAAAAAAGAAGGGAGGAAAGGGGGGGAGGGGGGGCGAGAGAGAGAGAGATGAAAGGAAGAGGAGTAAATTATAACCCTAACAATAAGATATTCATGAGTCCATGTTAATACAAGAAATGACTGAATAAATAAATTAATGGCAAAGAGATGACCCTGATGCAAGCATGCCATTTAATATTTGTATATACTCCCCCTGCCAGGTACTGAAGTTTATACACACCCACTCACATGCACATGCACATATATGTACACACATTCACACTTGAGGCTGGGCTTCACTTACTAACTTATTTCCAAAGACTAGAATGGATGAGGGAAGAATAACTTTATACTATAGAAAACTGGCAAACAATGTTGTGGTCAAGTAATGGAGCTTGGAAGTTCCCCTGATGTCATGCATATATGCTGTGTCTCCTTGTATGATATGATAAGCAAGGTGTTTCGCCTCTGTAGTATTCTTCCCATAAACCACAGGCTCCGTCTAATAATGAGAAAGATATCACAAAAAACCCAGACTGGAGGACACAATGCAAGACATCAGTAAGTACTTCCCAAATCATTCAAGATTGAAAATAGGAAAGGGGGAGGGAGACACTGTCACTGATGAGAGGAGAGTAAGGTAGCATGAAAACTAAGTTCCCTGTGATACTCTGGACTGACTCCTGGTCCAAAGAGACTATCAAAAGGAAACTGGTGAAATTGAAATTAAGTCTGCAACTTGAAATAATCTACCAAATTTGGTTTCTTATTTTTGACAAATATCCCATGGAAAAAAAATGCATGATGTTCACAGTGAGAAAAATTGGACATGAAATAAAAAGAACATCTCTATACCACATTTGCATTCTTTTCTTAAAAATCAAAAATTATTTCAAAGTAAAATTCATTAAAATTATATGTGCAATTTGAAAGAAATTCCTCTATGTATAAAAGCATGGATACGCATATTTACATAACTATTACAGACACCACAGAGATTTCTTTTATAACCATTGAAAAGTAAATATTTAAAAATGAAGAAAATGTGACAGCCATTAAAATCTAAATTGCACTTCAACAATAAGTAAAACTGTATTTTATATGCTACTCCCAATACAGCTGTGTAAGGGTGTGTGCTATCCTCATCCTGGGTCAAGCAAGCACTGAATGTAAAGCCCCATTTAGATAAATGTTCCTTCAGAGCCTCTTTTCACTATTATGTGCATTTGAAAGTAAGTACATTAAAGCAAAGGGAGAAATTCTTTGTCTTGTCACAGATTTATAAGATGGAATGTTATTTCTCTCCACACCTCTTAAAAACTGATTTCAGTTTTGCAATGCTATTTCTTTAGAAGAAGAATTTAGTTTAATATTGCACAGTCCCAGTATGTATTTTTCCACAGAATTTAACTTAAGTCTTAGAATCTGCTTGAATTAGGAAATGTTCAAGAAATTGCATTTAGACTTTATTTAAATTTTAATTCTACTGAATCACAGAAGTCTAAGGATTGTGTGAAAGAAACTGTTACATAAAATGTAAACTTGCAGCTCATGAAAAGCTAGACATACAGTGTCAACTGAATGGACTCTTCAATAATTTAAAACAAGAGGAAGTTATAACCAAAGGATTTCAGAGATCCTTGTAATTACAGCAGATTAATGTTGTAATATCATAGATAAAACATCTTTTTTCACAAATGGCATAGAAAAAAGGCAGACTTGCTATTTTTGTTTTTGCGTTTATACTCCCATATCCATCATATTCATTTTCTGTTCATTCACTCTTTTGTTATTTTCCATAGGTATTTTCTAATAAGAGAACTATATTTTGTTTTCCAGTGATCAAATTGTGATAGATAAAAGGAAAATATGTTAAAAAAGAAAGAACTACAAAAAATTCTCAGTAACACTCCATTTCCGCAAAGGTCTGTAGTGAATGGTTACTTTGATGATTAACCAAAGAACTATGCTTCCTGGATTTCAAACTTATAACTCTCCTCTCACTGATAGAAGTATTTTGATATAAAGAGAAGTAGAAAAAGACTCTGCTCCAGCTCTGGGTCTGCCTTTAATTGACCTAACAACTTCTTCCTTTCTCCTTTTTGGAATATCTGCTCTGAAATACTCCTACTTGAAATCGAACACCATGCTTTGAGGCAGACACAGGGAGGAGAGCCTTACTGTTGACTGACAGCCTCGGTTGAGAACCCAGTGGAGCTCCCAAAGGTTTAGGCTAAGCGATACCTCCTGTCTGACACCACATAGAGCAAAAGAGTAAACCAGTCAAGCTACAGAATCATGAGGGGCAGTAAATTGTTATTTTAACACATTAAGTTTTGGGATGCTTTGTTTCACAGTCATGGATAACTAAAAAACCAACTTAAAAGTGAATACCTAGTTAATTATGCAAGGTTTTTAGTGAATTGTCAGTGAATAACTGAAACAAAGAGAGAAAAAAGATAGTTGAGAAATAACCCAGGGAAGAGGTGCAGTATGCTAATGCCTCTTGTATAATTCTTTCTTATAGGAGAAATAGGTGATCTTTAATCCAATGTTTTAGTTACTTTTCTCTTGCTGAGACAAAATAACTGACACCCAAAATTAAAGTGAGAAGGTTTATTTAGCTCACAGTTTGTACAGGTTTCAGGCTCCAAGGCAGAGTGGCATGGCAGACAGGCCTTGTAGAGGCGAAGCAGTTCATGGCAGCCAGAAGGTAGCAAAAGCAACAAGGGCAAGACAAGCCTCTTTTTGTCCCTTATAATGTATGCAGGCTGCTGGGATTAGGGCAGTGCCAAACCAATCAGTGGATGGATCCTGAAATCACCCACCCTTAATCACAGCACCCTTAATCTTACCATTAGGGTTGAATCAGTAACACACTCTAGATTCAGCCACCTTGGAAAAAGATCCATGACAGCATGAGGCTTTGGAGGGACATCTAGAAACAAGCCATAATACCCAGTAACCTAAAACCATAGCCTAGCACATTGCTACTCAGAATATAGTTCTCCAGTTGCCAAATTTAGTACCATTTGGAAGCTTGTTACTAACAAAATTACAGGCCCCACAATACATCTTCTAAATTAGAATCTACATTTCACAATCACTGGCTGATTAGTTTGCACATAGATCTAATCTCATAAAAATGCAATCACACAATTACGTTATAGTATATCAATTTATTTTCTTTGCTAAAAACATCTCCCTTCCATCTAGATTTATGCCCTCTGAAATACAAGTTTACCTAGTTCAGAAAACAAAGTCTAATCATGCGATTTCCCACCCCCTTGTATCATGTACTAGCCATAAATTGCACCTCTCTGGTATATATCCTTCTCCAGCACACACTGTCACTTGTCTGAACTACTCTTTCTCTAGCACACATTGTCTCTTGTCCCATCTACTCTAGTCAGCAGTACCACCCTCTGGTTGTTCAGCCTTGGCATCCAGTGCTTTAGAGGCTTTCCTCAAAGTGCTTAAATCTTTCCATGTTGGCTGGGATTGACCTGGCACAACTATAACCATCAGGCTATGTGGACACAGGACTACTGCCAAGATAGATCTCAATCCACTCCTACCCTTCAAACTTACACTTGACTCTTTGCCTTATCTTATATTCTTCCCTACATGAGTTCCATTGGACACTCAGTGGAGTTTGGAACTCAGGAGATTGGGCTCATCTTGAGGCCTTAGTAATAAGAAGATTGCTCCAGCTGATAGGTATGATATTAACTTCATGGAATCACATAACAGAATGATGCCAACATATTGATTGTAATTACTTTCACCTGTTTAGACATAGGATGTGATGTATTCAGGGGACTTGGACTTAGAGACTATCAACAGCCCATAAATGACCCTTGTGTTTAACAGTGTGTGCAGCCCACATCTCAGCTCCTCCCTGTCCATCTTCCCACCCTGGTTCTACCTTCAGTCTATAGCACCCATGGTTTGCAAGAGTGGCATCAAATACCCTTCATCCTATCTCCATCTTCCCTATCCTTGTTGTCATCCAGGTAAATCCTAAACAAAGCTACATAAATGACACCATTTTTCACTCTGTTTAGAGGCCCCTTTCCTATTTTCTACACTGGTGTCAGTATACAAAAAACCTGAAATCATCAACTTCAAAAGAAATTAGTCTTAGAATTCACTGATTATAGCCTAAAGAGTTCAAGGGAAGACACAATTTTGTGTTTATATTGTAAAAACATGGACAGTGGACCTAATATAAGCAGAAAGAAAATGATCACTCATATCTTGCTTTGTTAAATAGTAAAGAATTGTATTTGTCACCACCATCAACTAAGAAGAGTAGCAAAGTGGGAAGAAGTCCTTGAAAGCCAACCTTCCTGATGGATGACACAGTGCCATGACTAACGATGGAGCATACATTAAATAAATGGTACAGAACAGCAGAGCCTAGAACATGTCTATACTTTTCAGCAAAACACATCTCCAAAAGTCCCCATGGCCTTAAAGTAAGAACGCTGTTGCTATTTTTGGTGGTGCAAATAAAATTAGTCAGATATGATAGATTGAACAATAAAAAACACAAAGAAGTGATCCTTGTACCTGAAGAGGAGTTCGTACATAGAAACTGCAAAGTATTCCCAGGGATCCATGGATTAAGGACTTCTTATCTCTCCCCATTTTGTACAAATCATATCTCACCATAATTTTTGTTTACTCAAGTTGAGATAGGAGCCCTGTAAAAGATGCTTTCCCTGGACCCTTTACTTCCAAGGCTGACTCTGACCCTGGTTTTCTCTTGCGTCACCAGCCTTTCACCTTAGGCCTCCTGTAAAATTTTTTATCTACATTTGAACTGGTCATTTTTCAATTACAACCCCGATCACTTAAATATACTGATCAAAATCCATCTAAAGTCCTCATACATAGAAGATTAAATTTAAACTCCTTAAGTAATTCAGAAGGTCAATGATAATGTGCAGTTTCAAATAGATATATCTTTTCAAACTTATTCCTAACTTTCTAGCCCCTCATAATGTCCTACAATTATATCTAACTACTTATCTTGTCATGAATATATCATACACATTTGTTTAGTTATGTCTTTCATAGTTCTAAAGGCTTCCTCTTATTTCCATGATTGACTTGTTCTTATTTATCATTGAAAGCCCACATCAAATATCCACAAATCTAGAAAACTGTCATTATAGAGTATTTAATCAAAGGTAATTCTTTTATTCTTTGTAAAACAACCCCTCCTTAGAGATAGTAGTAGATAAAGGCAGATGCAAGTATACAGAGTCACAGATACATGTTTGTATGGGCCAGAGAGCCTTTTCATGTGGACCACACCTTCAAATAGCAATTCTTTTAAGGTAAAGTACTAAATATCACTGTATTTTGCTGCCAGGGTGACTGATATACAGATAGATAAAACATAATAATAAATTTCAATTAAATGAGTGAATATATAATTTTTTGATTTGATTGCTTATAATTTATTTTATAATATTTCTTTTTTGTTGTTGGAAAATATATGCTTATTATTTTAAAAATTTAAAAACATGAAAAATCTTGGGCATGGGAAATTGTTAATATTCTGTTCCTGTTAGAGATACATTCATTTTACTTAACATAAATTTTGATTATACTATCAACAAAATACTAATTGCTTTAACTTAGTTTTGTATATGTGTGTGCAAATTATTATATACGTATTGGCCAAATAAGGGACTACACACCAAATGAAGGGATGAGTGAACATATCTTCAGAGTGCTGGTGGAGCAACCCCAAGGAGTACTGGATACAAAATGACAATGTCCACCATGGACAATTCTGCCAAAGCTTCCCCAAGAACCTGGAACACCACACCCACTCAACTCTACCTGTCCCTTGTAGACTATGCCAACTCATATTGTATGGCTGGAAGCGTGGTAGTAGAAACAGAAGTGTGTTCAGATTCTCAGGTGAGACCATTTCTTATGGGTAGGAGGATAAATTATCCTATGGGGCTTGGTGGAAAGGAGAAGGAAAATTGGACTCTTAAAGAAGGGATCTCACTTTATACATAAAACGCAAGACACTAAGGATTACCTAGTAAGACATCCTGCATGAAGGTTCTGACTGTTTTATCCTCTAAACTTAGAGTTCAGAGACAAGTATATCTAATGTTTAGCTTCCAGTTTTGTACTATCTTTTTCTGAATAATAAGCATATACCTGGTTTCTTCCAAAAGCATTGTTAAACACCAATTCTATGATTAATAATCAACAGAAGAAAATTTAAAGGAAACCAGTCTGGTTTGCTATTGTAAGCTCTGACTTGAAAGAAAACAGTAGTCCCGGAATTCCATATAGCAATCCCTAGCCTAATTTTGCAAATAAAGCACTTTGCAACATTTTCTTAATTATTCCTTAGAGAAATGTTACAGATACTTCTAAAACTCCCAGAATTCTACCCACATTCTACTTTCCAAGAACAGGAGTAATTCTTTAATCAAAGCTTTGTAAATCATTCCTCTTTGATTTTAAATTTTGCTATACAATACACTGTATCTATAATAAGATGTAACATTATTCCAGTGTGTTTTGAGATTTACAAATATTATATGTAATATTTTGCAATTTTTTGCATTCACTCAACATTGTGGGGTTTTTTTAGATTTTTTCTAGATACAATTTATTTTAACCACAGGGTTGTGTAACATCTTATAAGTACCCTACAATTTATTCATCCCTTACTTGTGAATTGTATCATATTTATATTATTTTCTATTCCAAATAGTGGTGAAATATACTTTGTAATACAGATTACATTGAGTATATGTAAGATACTTTTCATAGTTCATACCTCAAAATAGAATTGCTAAACTGTACGTTATATATATTTTCAACTTTAATGTTTTAACTTTACAAAGAGAAGCAATGTGGATAAATACAGAATAGGGGAAATGTCAATTTTAGTGTGTTTGATTTTGCTTTTTTCCACATACACTATAACAGAGTTTCCTAACCTGACTGCACTTTGAAATAGCCAAAGAAGGGCGGGAGATTTAGCTTAGTGGTTTCGCCGCCTACTGCGCAAGCTCAAGGACCCGAGTTCAATCCCCGGTACAAAAAAAAAAAAAGAAAAGAAAAGAAATAGCCAAGGAACATATTTGAAATTACCAAACCTAGGTAGATTCTTGCCCTAAAACTCTTACAGTAACTGGGCCAGGGTTGTTCTTGACTGTCTGTATGGTTTTTAAACTCTCAATCCCTTAACAAATTTTAGTATTTATTTAAAGTGAAGAATCAGTATGCCAGGTCCTCAAATTTTCCTAGCATTAGAATCCACTAGACCAAAGAGCTTATTAAAATATAGATGATTAGGTCCCATGCACAGAGTTTCTGCCTGAAGAAGTCTGGATGGGATGTTGAGAATTTGCATTTTTAACAAGTTTTCAGGTGTCTTAGTTACTTTTTCTTGTTGCTGAGACAAATACATTAAACCCAAAGTTACAGGAGGAAAGATTTACTGTAGCTCACAATTTGTAGAGGTTTCAGTTCATAGTTGGCTGGCTCTAAGGCAGGGTGGCATGGCAGAGGGCATTGTAAAGGAGAAACAGTTTATGGTGGGGAGAAGGCAGAAGGCAGTGAAGTACCAAGGAAGCAGCAAGCAATGGCAGCAGCCCTCTTTTGGACCTTATATTTTATCCAGGCTACACCCGCTTAGGGCAGGTAGCACTCACACCCAGGGTGGGCCTTGCCATTATCCACATCCAGAACTATGTCAAGCCAACCATACACCGTTAATCCCAGCATAACACACTCTAGATCCAGCCACCTTTGAAAAGCCCCACCTACAACTGTGTGAGGCTTTAAGGGGACATTTAGATACAAGCCATAACACCAGGTGACACTGATATTGCCATCCAAAGCCTACACTTTAAAAACATCTCCCCTCACACTAAAGAAGGGAAAAAACCAAAAAGAAGCTGGATTGCTAGCATGAACAGCTAGGCTATAATGATTCCCACTTCACAGGTATTGAAATAATTTCAAGGCATTCTGTATACATAATGAACAAGATGAAAACAAAATGATTACATAATTGTGTCTCAACAGATGAAAACTGGAACTCAGTCCAAAGCACAAAAAATATCTAACAGCTTCCTTTCCTAAAATGAATGACTGTTTTTTATTTATTACAAGTTTAGGCCATCTTCACTCTTCCTCTCTCCTATATAAAAAATATGAAGTTATCCAATTATAAAATTACTCCCACTTTCATAAATGATCCAATCCAGCAAAAACCTCCAAATATAAGTCCAAATAACTCAACTCAACCCCAATCCATGAGACATCTATGCAGCAAGTATCAAACCCATTTTGTTTGACTGTAGATAAGTTGTTATTGATTTTTGAGAACTAATGACAAAGGTTGACAATAAATTAAGGGTAAGGCAATACAATTATACATAAAGCATACATCCTTGGACTACTACTATACACACTAAAAGTTTTATTTTAGCATTATATGGGCTAGATATATTCATTGTAGAAATAAAGGAGAATAATTTATCAAAGATAGAGAAAAAACAACCAACCAATCAACCAATATTGAAAGACAATCATTCTTTGACCAATGTAAATATTATATAATTGTCAAACTATTGGTAGTACTTCATATTTTATCACATAGAATATGTTATAGGCTTTCCCCATGTCATTCGGTGGAATTATCCAATTTACAAAATTAATATTAGCTACTATGAGCATTAACATTAATATCTATGTTACATAATAACTTTCAGCTTTCCAGAAAAGACATTCAACAGATATTTTCTAAAGCATGAAGAATTAATTTTAAATGACTTCAAATATTAACATTTTCCATTATTATTTTCATTTTCAGGATAATTTTCTTCCTTATTGGATTTCAGAAACATTTCTGTAGAAGAAAAACATCAGCATAATTTGAAGCTATTTCTCCATGTAAGCTTCTCCTTTTAAGTTCAGTAAAATATTAAAGTTTCTTGTACAATTTTATGGTTCTTTTAGAGAACATGTGTTTGTATGCCTCTTATAAGCATGCACATATGCTATTATATATGCAGAAGGTTGTTTGTGAAATTTTCCCACTGCTTATGACATTATTATCTATATGGTGAAAATTTAGGTAAAAGAAACAGCTTCTTTTTGTTTTTATCCATCTCCATGATACTGGAAAATGGACTATAAAAATGTGATGTATTTGTTATAATATACTGCTGGGCTTGACTTTATATAGTTATATTTAAGAGTTTTACAACTATTAATCATTCATATTATCATATTTTGATAAGAATCACATTTATCTTATAAAATTATTGAGTAGTTTTTATGTCTTTCCCATAAGAAAAGCAACTTAACAATAAATTTCTATTATTCAAAGGTTAGAAATAAAAATCTGGCATATTGCCTCAACTGTCTGTGATTATCACATTTTAAAGAATTTTTTAATATCTTTTAAAGTGTTTTCTGTTGAGAAAAATCTTAATATATTCTATGACTTCTAACGTGATTTAGTCACTTTTCCTTCAAAACATTTATAGTTTTGACCTTTGCTTCATTAACAGTCACTGGAACATATAATAAAACATAAAAATATGTCAGTGATACCCAAGGGCTTGGAATTTTGTTTTCCACATTAAACTTCTTTCCCAAGAGTTTGAGTTTCATTTTCCAGGCTGCCACCTGAAGAATAAAGGGCCATGTGCTCATTCTTAATAGACCAAATTGTCCTGTGGACAAAGATTCTTTGTTTATGTTCAGCACCATTTAGAAGCTATTAAAACAAACAGAAGCCTAGAGACTCACAGATATTTGGGAATGAGGGTTTTTTGTTATCCGTACTGTTTTGTTTTTATACAATACCATAGCTCAAAAAGGGCCTGAGAGTTTTGTGATAAAATTCTTTTACCCTTCTTCACAAAAAGCAATTACCCAAATCAACCAATCACATAGAATGTCTCTGGAAACTCCCCACTCCAAACTATGGGAACCAAATCTCAGGTGTGAAATTTGGATTGGGCCCTGTGAATTCAGGTGCACTTACCCAATCCTCCACAGGCTACCGTGAACGCCTCTTTCTCTTCTTCTACTCTTTCACTTCTGAAAGCTCAGGCTCCCCCACTTGTCAGAGATTTGTCCATTCTGTCCAATTTATTAAATCATCTTTTTGAAGCAGAACTGGAAAGAGATTTTGACATATGAGAGTAGAAATTATGAAAGACATTTTTACATTCTTGTTTATCTTAGATTGAAATGAGTGTGATAATTAGATCATTAATTCTATGAAAAATGGCAAATATTAACCCTTAATCCCTTAGATCTACTCCTTTCCTTCATCTAGGAAGCTGAAACATTTCCTTTAATCTCCTGTTACAGTTTTAGGTCTTAGGTGGATAATACATATATTATAATCATAATGAACTCTATTTATTTGAACAATAGCACACAATGGCATGTATTGCTAGATATCACATTGTTTCTATAGACAAAGAATGCTTGGAAAGGGAATAAATTCATGCATCACTAAGGATTACTTTGCTGATATCCAAAGTTATTCTCATCTGGTACTAGTCCATAAAGAAAAAAGAGATCAGTATTTTATCTGTTCATCAGTATCACTTTTCCCCTTGCAAAATGGGAAGACACAAGAAAGCTGCAGATGAGCTGCTTCTAAATCTTCTTCTTGGGTAAGACAGCAAATGCCTGTAATCTCAGCACTCTGGGATCCTTAGGCAGGAGTATTGCTAGGTCAAGCCCAGCCTGGGCAATTTAATAAGTTGGCAAAACCCTGTCTCAATACAAAAAAAATAAAAAATAAAATAAAAAGAAGCTCAGCGGAAAGGCCCTGGATTCAATAATTAGTAGAGAACAAAATCAATATAAATAAACCTTTTTTAAAAATTATGACTTCATTTTCATAAATTTTATATTTTTTGTAACTTTTTCTCTTTCTGGATCAGATACATATAATGTTTTTTGTTTTGTTTTGTTTTGGTACTGGGGATCGAACTCGGGTCCTTCATATAATGTTTTTTGACAATGGGTTTCTTTGCTTATTAAATAAGAAAACTTTTAGACTCTCTGCCATTTCTTGCTCCTTTAAATATATTAATACTTTAAGTCTTCAAAATGACATTTCAAAAGTGTTTATGTGGAGGTTCTCAGCAACAAAAATGTAAAGCAATTTCTCCAATAAAGTTTTCTTGCTTCTTAAATTACTAGAAGAAAAAAATTAACTGTTCTACACAGGGCTTTGTTTCCTTGAATATTTTATTCCATAGATAGTCTGAGTCATTCCACTCTATCTCTGGCATGAATTAAGTTTCTTTTCCCACCTTAGGGAACTCATCGCTGTAACTGACATCTGGCTCTTTATTTTCTATAACAAATAATTAATATTCTCCAACTGATCATTAAGTGAATTTATTTTTCAGAAGAAATTTTTAATACTAACCTGCCATCTGCTATTTATTGAAGAGGTTAAAAATTAGTGAATTGGCTGTAGACACTAGAACATTTTCAGTAACATTGATGCTTTTAATAATTACAAATGCAGTACAAGTTTGGCTGGCCAAAATCCAATTAGATTAGAAAATAAAGAAACAATGTTACAGTTTGAATGTAGAAGGTCCCCAAAGGCCTCAAGAGATCAGAGGCGGGGCTTTTGGGTGATTAGAACCTGTGGGCACCATTCTGAAAGGTTGATTGGTGCACCAATGGGATCACAGCTGACTGTGCTGTTAGGAGGAGGAACCTGACTGGAGGAGGCAGGCACTGGGGGCGTGGCCTAGAACAGTCTGCAGTAGCTCCCTCCCTTCCTGGCTCCTGGCTTTCTCTCTGCTTCCTGGCCACCTTGACATGAGCAGATTTCCTCTACCGCACGGGCCCTTCCACCATACTGCTTTCTGTGTTTGAGCTTGCCAGCCATAGACTGAATCTTCTGAAACGTGAGCTAAAATAAACTGTCCTTTAAATTGTGAAAGTGTTGTCTCAGCGACAGGAAAGTGATTTATACAAATAAATTGCGTTTGTATTCCAGTCCTAAACAATCTATAAATGTAACATATATAGTAATATGTACTGCTGACTTTTGTAAAATGTGATGTTGTAAATCTCTTTTCCATCGGACATGCTTTTTAAAATGAGGTAATGTGAAGAGCACTAACCTTACCTATTAGGAGGATTAGACTGTCATCCTTGTTTTGATGCTCATCAGTAGTCTGCAGTATGCAGTAATCTTTAGCAGTAATTAAAGCTTTATTGAAGATAGCTGCAGATATGCCTGAAGTCTGCTTTACAGGAAGAGTAGGCAATTACACACAGATAAGCCCAGACTTAAGGAACGTGAAGTATCTATCATCAGAAGAGAATTATGACACCTCTGAAAAGTGTGTGTTTTTGATTCACTAAAAGTTTTGAAAGACTTCTGAGAAATAACAAATGTAATATTTCTGTTTCTAAAATGGCTTAAACTAAATTCGTTTGATTAAATAATTTCTTCCCATGTACTTAAGCATAGTCATATTGAAATGTTTGGAATATGTTATTATAACTTAACTCTCAAGAAATACGTTTTTTTGAAACATTCACTCATAAGCACATGGATTTCTAAAAATTTTAAACCTTTTAATGATTTTCTGAACTAAGAAATAAAGACAAAAACTGATTTTTTTTTAATGAATGCCCGGTGCTGCATTAAAAGACCAAATAAAAACACTTTTGCATGCCCCTAGACAATTGCTGACTGCAAATTTTGATTTTTAATGTTATTAAAAATTTTTTGCCAGTAAAATGAAATAAGCAATGAGCCAAAAAATAAGCTGGTTCCTAAAAATTTGCTGTAATAATACATAAGCCAATGAAAAGTTAGTCCTGACATGTTTGGTAATGGTCCCAGGTAAATCGGCCAATGAGGATCAGGCCCTGATCCCTAGCAGGGGTTTAGGGCTGGGTAACACTAGCAAAAGACAGTCTGGACTCAGGATTCAGTGGGCAGTTGGCGTAGCACATGGGTCTGTTTACTGGACCGTGTGACTGGACACTTACGAAAAATAATTGCAAGTGGAAGTCTCTTTCGAAAGGTGCTAATGTGTGGTCGGAAAAGAATTATTTGCACAATATCTATTATCAGCCTCATTTATTCAAGGGAAACAAATGTGCCTAGATGATGAGAGCATTTTGTTTTGGCTCCAAGATAGACAATTAAGGAGAAATTGGGGGTTGAGTTCACTTCTTCCTCTTTTGACCATCCTAACCAAATCATTATGCCTCTTTCTTTTCATCTATCATTTATAAGATACATTTTATGTGCAGGCACTCTGCCAACAACTAAAATACAGTGTCTGATTTCATGCCTCACAAAATCTTAGGTCATTGACGCTACTGTAATCCTACTCAAAGAGAAGGAATGTCACATTAGAAAGGATTTTCCCAAACTTACCTGGAGTAGTTTTCAGAGGGAAATTTAATTCTCAAAATGTTTGTGTCCTATAAATATCAACACTTCTAACAAGTACTCACTTTCTGCTCATAATTCATCCTGAAAGGAGCTCAATTTAATCCAGATTTGAAAATGATAGAATTGAGATTCTCTAGAAAAAGAGAACTTGCCTGAGAAAGAAGACTGTACAGCAGCCCCTTCCCTCTCCACTTCCAGCAGGTCGTTCTTCAGTCCCTCATTCCTTGAACTATGAGTAAACCATTCACTGACACTCATATTTTCATACTCAGTGACTGCTTAGATATATGTTTCATTCAAGGAAAATTAAACTACAGTGAACGTTTAGAAAATTATTTTCATTTTTTGCTGTTCAAATTCTCTTTATCTCCAAGTTACTAAAGTTTATTCTTCAATTTTGATCAATCCTTTCGTGCTTATATTTCTTAGAACATGACAGCTATTTTACTTATTTCTGATGTCTTATAAGTATGGGATGTTTGAATGCTGTTTCTTCACATAGGACAAAGAACATTTCTGTATATAAACTTAATCTACTTAAATATTTGGCCATCTTTTAATCATCTCTGAAGGAATCAGACCAACCCCTTGAGACCAAGGCAGCATTCAGAAACAGCCCTTAGTTCTCAGGTTCGTAAAGTTTCAGATTTCCAAACTCACAGGCTTCCTATCAGTCAGCTCCCACAAACTGCTCATCTAAAGGTAGATCCTGCTCTCTGCAGCTCTCCTTATCGACAGCATACAACCTGCCAGCTGCCCGCTTGAAAGACAACCAGAACAGCCCAGTTCCAACTCCACTCAATGTCCCCCAACCCTATAAAATCCCTGAGTCTATGACAGATGGGCCACTTGGTCCTCACACCAGCAGTGCCTCTCAGGCTTTAATTCCAATAAAACCTGTCCTTAGCTGTGGAGTTCGGTTTCCTTTTCCTTTCTCCCTATCTCAACCCTATTTTGTTTGCTTCTTTGTGTGTTTGGTACCAGATTTCTTAGCTGTAAATATGAACTTTGGTTGACAAAGTCTTCTTTTTCTCTGAAAGAGAAGAAACTGAAAGAATATTGGATAGTACTATGGTTTGGTCATATTTTGCATATATTTCCAAGGAGTCACAGATTAGAATTTAATCTCCTTCATGAGTTATTAACACAGTGGGAACTTATCTTAACTATGGGTTCAGGAGGTAAGGCTTCGGGGAAGTGATTAGGGTTAGATGATGTTTTCCGAGTGGAGACCCCAGGACTGAATCCTAGTGGCTTTATAAAAGGAAGAAGGAAGTCTCACACACACACACACACACACACACACACACACATGCTCCCATCTCTTCCCATGTGATGCCCCATTCCACTTCAGGACTCTAGCAGCAAGAAGGCCATCATCAGATGTGACCACTCAACTTTGGACCTGCAGGACTGTAAGTCAAATCTCTTTTCTCTAAAATTTACAATCTGTGTTGTGTATTGTGTTATTACAACAGCAAATGAACAAATGCAGATAGTTCACAGAATCTCTGGCAAAGTGTAACACCTTTGGGGAAGCTTAGAAAAATTGTGAGTCCCTTTATTTTGACCCAGAGCTGAGGGCATTGCTGCTACTGCCATCTGGTATAGAGTTCTGGCTGTATGGAGGCTGCAAACCATGACCATAATCCAAAGACTAGCATGCCAGAGGGAACATACACAAACAAAGAATAATGCTCTATTTCTATGAGAAATATGCCACCCTGTTTCCCAAGATTAAGATCAGCAGTATTTTTCTGTAAGAAGCAGATTGATATAGGACACCAAGTAATACAAAACTGATATAGGGCAAGTAATCCAAATAAGCAAAAATAATTCAAACAAGGGAAATATTATAACTCCCAACTTGCTAGATATCCAAAATGTGAGTTCATGTTCTCTAAAAGTGAAGAATGCATTCTAGGAACAACAGAGGTTAAGAGTAGGAAAAATGTATTGAGAGAAAGACAGCTTCTAAGAGAGATAGAAGGGGAACTGGAAAGTGGGTTGCCCACCCATCCTGCTTTTCAAAGGTGTTTTATTGAGCAAAGTCATGAGGTGAAGCAGATAAAAGTGGGACAAAACAGTAAGGAAAATTACAATGGAAAATTACAAGGTGGGCGTGAGATGGGACAAAACCATGACCAGTCAATAAGACTACAAGTACAGTCACCTGGGTAATATTGATTAAATAGGGATCAAATGGGAAAGCAAGTCAAGTACAAGGAATTTCTGAGGGGAAAATAAAGGGCTAGGGAGATTGATGTCTTTTTAGAATATCAATCATTGCTACTCATCTCTAGGGAAAGTAGTACCTCTTTTCTTTTTATAATTCTAAACAGTGAATATGCCTTAATTGTTTTTCTATGCTGAGGGCCCAGCTTTGTCTAACTGCCTTATGATAATTTCTAATTAACTTAGCTATCTGCAATAAGATGACAAATATTTCAGGCTTTGCGGGCCATAGAGGATCTGTCACAACTACATAGCTCTGCTGTTATTCTTCACAGACACGGAAACATATTAATGATGGAATGTGGCTGTGAACCAATGAAGCTATTTTTGAACACTGAGATTTGATTTCACAGAAGTTCTTCATGTCATGAAATAGTCTCCTATTAACTTTTTCAGCAACAAACCAAAATAAGCAGTGATCCAGATTTAGCCTGAAAGCTATAGTTTGCCAACTCCTACTTTAGGTTTTTGACATTTCTTACCAGAGTGGGAAAATCTGGATGCATTTACGTGAAATATAAATATACTCATACTTGTAGATACAAATTTCTGTGTCATTAATACTTAAATTCTGTCCCTTCCAAATCTGTGATAAATTCATGAAAAGCATTAGGCAAATGGATACTTACTTTAGATTGGTTTTATTTTCTAATGTTTAAAACTTGCCGTAATGGCACACATCTATAATCCCAGCACTTGAGAGGCTGATCGAGAAAATCATGAGCTTGAGGACAGTGTTGGCCACATAGCAAGTTTAAGGGTAGACTGGGCTACGTGGCAAGCAAAAGCAAAAAATCAAATATTTAGAAGGCTTCTTGTGGTTTAAATAGTGTTTAATTATTAGAGTTAAAAGTTACAAAAAGGAGTTCTTTAGGCTATTAAATTCAACGAGAAAATCATTTTCTTCTGCTCATGAGTAAAAGATATTTTAAAAATCACTTTCAAGGGAGTTTGGTTCCATCTTATAATATTAAAGAAACACCATCAAGTGTTTTATAACACTTCCCATTTAAATGAGTATGCCCATCCAGGAAGAACATGTGCCTCGTGCCAGCTAATTGAAGTTATTTACTGGCAGGTTTCAGTTGGGTGTGAGACTTGGGGCTGCAGACATGCATACTGAGTATTCTCAATGAACCATTTTAAAAATAACTATTACAGCTTAAGCCACAACAGTGAATGGGTGATTATCTAATTGCAGAAGCATGTAACTTCCACCTCAGCTGATCAATAGGGTGAAATTTTTTCTTTTTAGTTTTTAAAATGTATGCCTGTATTTACTCACTTTTTGTTAATGACCCTTGAAGGGATGATGGGATCTAAAGGTTCGTTTTTAACCAAATGGCAAAAACTACTGACTATCATGAAATATAACTTTTTGGGTTTCTGGTATCAATAAGAAGAACTATAATTATATTCCAGTTGAATTTTGGATAGCTCAAATAGTTTTCTCTGACTTTTGCACAGAATCCTGAAGTCATAGTGGTGAACTGAGAAAGCGCTAGCTGTGCAGCAGGGCAGATATGTGGAGGATCCTGTTTCTGCAAACTGCTTATTTTGATTGATGCCCTACAGTGGAGATGCTGATTGCATCCAGTTTATGGCCAAATGAATATAATGTAAGTCACAATTTTTTCTTCAGTCCTATAGTTACCTGTTAACTATACATGTGGTGCCAAGGCAACATATATTTCTGAGAACAAGAATATTCTTTTATTCAAGAAAGACTAACAGGTACTTTAAAATACCAGGTACTTCTTTTTTTTTTTTTTTTTCTATCATGTTTGCTACAGACTCCATAAAATACGCTAATCTTTCTCCAGGCTTTCAACTACCATAATGTCCAGTGAGTCATTGTACTGCAGCTTGGATCTGTTAAAGATCTTTCTTACCTAATCAAAACTAATAGCATTTTAGAACAGTAGATGAATGTGTAAGAGGAAAAAAATTCTCCAATCAAGTATGCATTGCAGTAAAAAAATCAAAGATATTTATATAATGTTTTTTAGAAGCACAATTGGTCACTCACATTCATGGTGATATTGCTATGTATCCCATTTAACTGAACAGTAGAAACTTTACTGAACTATACCTGTCCAAGTCAACTTTATTCCTGCTGTTTCCTGCTCTTTAGTTCCTGTGATAGTACATTATTAAAATAATGAGGCAACATGATACTGTTAATCTTGTTACCAACTAAATTGTGGCACAGAAATAGATGGCAGTTGTGACCTGACATGATGATGACGGTGTATTATTGTCCTTTTTGGGTGAAAACAAATTATTTTCAAAGTAGAAGTTTCATGGAATAGAGGGAAAAACCACTGAGATCAATAGATGCATTTCAGATGTCTAAGATAGTATTGATTTTCTTCCAAAAGAATACAACATTTAGAACAGGGTCTGCAATTAAAGTCACAACCAGATTGCATTTTAAATAATCCATCATCATTCTTTGTGTTTCATTCATTTACTGTAATTAGCAAACTGGAGAATTAAATTGCAATGTGATGCAAAGAATCACATCTGAATCTTTCAAATTTTGACAGTCGCACTAATCTCTGCCATTCTCTAAAGAATGCAGTGTTAACATTTCATTTATTCTTTTATAACTTCAGTAAAGGGAGAGATTTAGGGATTTCATCTAGGACCTTCCAACTTAATAGTCTTTACTTCTTCATGTTTGCAATTAACATGACGATGTTGATTTGTCACTTTCTGATATTTACTTATTTACTTATTTATATCACATACTTATTTATATCACATATATCTCAAAAACTGAGAATGATTATAAGATGATTTACAGTATGTATATATAATCTTGTTAGAATGACTCTCCTTAAGAATGCTTGATCTTCCTTCCTTAAAGCATATAAATTTATCAATACATTCAGATTTTGGAATTGAATGAATAGTCATGAATCTCAAGCAGTATCATTTAAGATATGTGTATTTTCCCACAAAATTAAGTAGAGCTTTCATATACTATACATCTACCACAATCCTACAGGTCCCAGTTAGGACAAATTATTCCATCAACATGTTAACTAATGAGTAAATTCTAATAAAGAGCTTAATTTTATTTCAAGATGGAAATTTTGAAATTGAAAATTGTGAACTTTTCTATAAGTTAAGTCATATTCATAAGTGGAGAAATAAAACATAGAACAGAATCTGAGAACAGAATAAGTGAGGAAAGCCTGGGCTGCCTTGAGCCAGAGCTTCTCTGGGAACATGAATGATGGATCTATGAGAACATTTCTGATGCCTAATGTGAGAGATCTTTATACTCAGGGCACCTAACCTGCATATTTGTTGTCTGAGTTGCCAGTTGAAGAGCCATAGTTGAAATGTTCAAGACATACAAGGCCAAGTGAACCACTTAAAACAGGATAGGAATTCTTTCTTATTGTAAGATCTCAGTGTTAGGTTATTCAAGGTAGCTAAATGGAGATGCCAGCACTCACCTCCTGCAATACAAAGAAGAAACAAAACAATAGGTATATAATTGCATTTTAAAGTGAATTCTTGTGGAAATCAGCAAGAAAAACACTGGAACTTTCTAAGGTTCTGAGACCTATATATTACCTTTCCCATTGTTGGACACAATATGTGACACTCACAACTTAACAGAAGAGAGGTTTGATTTGGCTGATGTTTTAAGGGGATTCAGTCCATGGTCAGCTGGCTCCAAGACAGAAACATCATGGTGGAAGGACATGGTAAGCAGAACTGATAAAAGGCCTAAGGATCAGATATAGTACCCAAGGTCACACATCCATGACACTCACAGATATACACAGAGGTATGCTCCACAAATCAGTTTGGTAGCTCCCAAGCCAATATAGTTGACATGATCAAGCTTAACCATCACATTGAATCCTTCATCAACTTGACACCCAAACGTACCTTCTTTAACCACACTTAACCAAATAAACACAAGTCTGTCCACCATGATGCAACTATCTCGCCTACAATCAAAAATGCAATAATGCCTTCCAAAAAATTTCAACAATTCAGCATTCTATTTTTTAACTTTATTTTTAGTTAGTAAATATTTGTCATACATATTGATCATATTCATCATAGGAAATTTGTATCTGTACAATATATATCTTAAATATTTGTTTCCCATTCCCCTGCTCTCCCTTCCACCTTTCTTCCCCTCCTCATTTACAAAAGCTTTGTTTCTATTTTTCTTTCCATTCTCTCCCCTCCCATCATGTTGTTCCCTTTCCCTCTTTTTTTTTTTTTTTTTTTTGGTACCAGGGATTGAACTCAGGTCCTTGAGCTTCCACAGCAGGCAGCAAAACCACTGAGCTAAATCCCTGACCCTCCCTTTCCCATTTGAATGTGTACTTCCTACTTTCCAATATCTATCCTCTGTTATGCTCCTTATTTACCCTTTGGGTTTCTGACACAAGAGAAACAATGCAATATTTAAACTTGTATGTTGATTCAGTTCAACACTTTAAAAGAGTCAATGTCAAAGTCTCTTCTGAGACTCAAGGCAAACTCACAGATGTGAACCTCTGTAAATATCAGAAACAAGCTTAAAAATCCCAAAATGGCATAGGATAAACATTCCCATTCCAGAACAGAGGAATGGAGGGATAGAAAAGAATTTGGCCACATGGTCACATACTTCTAGGTACTTCAAGGGATGATACAGTGGCAGGAATCATAGCACTCTCTCTAGTGTGCACACCCTGTCTTTTCAGCAGTATGTGATCAGATAAGGTGCCAGCAGTAGGACCTGCAGTAGTGTGGTAGCAGAAGTAGCTGTCCGGTTGCTCTCTGCTGCTATTATGGGTATGCTACCCAGAAGCAGATCTTCAGCCTCCCTCTACATGTGCATGACCATGGATGGGACAATTACTAGGGCTTTTATCTCATTCTTTTACCTGTAATGCCCACCAAGGATCAAAGAATGGGTGACAGCTGGACCCAGACAAAATTCCTCTCACCTGAAGTGTTCCTTGCTGTGAGGGAGAGTGCTACAATGGCAGCACTGCACATTTACAAAATCTTCCTAGGATGTGCCTCAGGGACAGACAGTGGCCAGAACCATGGCATTGCTCAACACCATCCCATGGATGAGGTGGAGCAGGAACCACATGAGTAACTGCCTGCAGTCCTGCTCCAGTGTGCAACCACATGAATGGTCATCCCTTGTCTCAGACAGCAGGATCCCTGATCCTCCTGGTCTGGAGGCCAGCACACTCCATTTCCTTCTTCTTCACAACACTCCTTCCCTACAGAGAAGCACTCTCCATGGGTTTGTGTCAGAATCACTCTTCTGAGCCAAGTTTGCTCCTCAAGGCAGCTATCCACTGAACCAGTGCAGGGGAACATCTCAGAGGGTCCCAGAGATGGAAATATGCAGGAGTGTCTAAGGCCTAAAGTTCAAATCCAGGTAGTAGCTCACATCTGAAGGTGATTCCTGGCCATAGCACCCTGGGGGATCACTGGGAGATGATATGTCTTCCTTCACCAATGTCAGGTTACTGTGAAGATTTCAGTTACTTGTCTAGTTAAGCCTGTAAGATCTGTGAAATGTCCCAGTAGCTAAAACTACTGCCATTTAAGCTGATGACACTTCACTAGGGCAGAAAGTGATGAGATATTCTTTTACTCTTACTGTACTATTGTTCCATGTCTCTGGGTCTTACACAGTTTCCATTTTTCTCCTGTTAATTTCCAGTGTTCTCCTGTGATTTCTGACCTCAATATGCAGCTATACTCACCATGCACTAAATTAAAATCAAAATGAATTAAAGATTTAAATATTAAAACAGAAATGCTGAACCAGCTGGAACAGAAGGTTAGGTAGAACTCTTGAAGACATTGGTGTATGAAAAGATTTTATGAACAAAACCTCAGTTGCCCATGAACTAGCACAAACAATCAACAAGTGGGATCTCTTCTTACTAAAAAGCTTCTGCACTGCAAGAGAAACCACCAACAGTGTGAAGAGACAACCCACAATGTGGGAAAAAATTTTCACCAGCAGTCCATCAGACAAAGGTCTACTATCTCAAATCTATAAAGAACTTAAAAAAAAATCAGACCTTCCAAATTTAAAGACTCAATCCAAAAATGGGGATCTGAAATGAACAGACATTTCTCACACAAACAAGTAGAAATGGAAAATAAACATATGAAAAAAATGTTCAACATCACTGGTAATTCAAGAGATGCAAATCTTGTTAGAATGCTGAGATTCCACCTCACCCCAGAAAGAATGGGTGCTATCAAGAAATCAACCAATTGGTCTGGGGGGATTTAGCTCAGTGGTTTCAATGCCTGCTATGCAAGCGCAAGGACCCGAGTTCAATCCCCAGTACCAAAAAAAAAAAAAAAAGAAATCAACCAATAACAAATGCTGGCATGGCTGTGGGGAAAGTGGAACACTGCTCCACTGCTGGTGGGAGTGTAGACTGGTGCAACCACTGTGGAAATCAGTATGTAGATACCTCAAAGAACTAGGACTAGAAGTCTCATTTGACCCAGCTATTCCCCTGCTGGGTATCTTCCCCAAAGAATTAAAAGAATCATACCACAGTGATATATGTGTACCCATGTTCATAGTAGCACAGTTTGTGATAGCTAAAACTTGGAAACAGCCCAAATGCCCATCAACTTGAGACTGGATAAAGAAAATGTGGTTTTTTACTAAAATGGAGTACTACTCAGCCATTAAAAATGAGAAATTAGAGACATTTCTAGCTAAGTGGATGCACATTGAGGCGATACTCTTTAATGAAATAAATAGGACACACATGAATAAATACTGAATAGCTTCTCTGGTGTGAGAAACAAAGTATAAATAAGGACTAAATGTATAATAGGTAATGTGAAATAGGAAGAAAAGGGGCAAAGGGGAAGGAAGTGGGAGGACTAGGGGAAAGGATAGAAGGGAATGGGATTAATATGAGAAAATGGAAAAATAGGAACAAAATCTTTGTAAACAGGGACGAATGGAGGGGTTGAAGGGAGGGCTGGGCAAGGGTGAAAAATAAGAACCAAGAGAGTATTATATTAAAAAAAAAAGAAATACACAATGTAATTTTTTTGCAAGTTTAATTTCTGTTGTTTCTATAAAAGAATGTGTTCAGATGAATTTTAAATATGTCTTTATCGGTGGCCATTCCTCCTCCAACATTCCTTAATAAAAGAGGCTCTATTGAAAAAAAATATGCAGCTATACACCTGTTGCTTTGGTACTTCTTGTTTGGGGCAGATAGCACTGTGTGCCTCTCTCCAGCCATCCTGCCATCCTTCAAGATCATGATGTTAAAGTCAAATAAGCCAAACTAAGTAAGACAAGTACTCCTATGTGGAAGCTGAAAGAAAATTTGACCTGAAAGTGGAACAGTACTAAGGATTGGGAAGGAGGGGTGCGTATGTGTGCATGCATGTGCATGTGTGTGATGGAGAATGGTAAACAGGTGGTTGGATTTAATCAGTGCACACTGTACACATATATGGAAAAAATCACACTGAAATTCATTAATATTTATAAGTAATATGTGTTAGTATTTAAAAAGGAAGAAACAGTTGAATGCAAGTCATATAACATGGTAAAATGTACATAAATTAATAAATTACACATATATTTGATGATGTTCCTTGTAATGGATTGGATGGGGATTCTTGATTTGTGACCATGAGATTGGGTGCCGTTATCTTCGATTATTATATGATGAGAATACCTGTGCCAGTGTTTTCTTGATTCTTTGCATCAATGGTTCCTAATTTAAAGTCCTAGATGCTTGTTTCTAATTGGCTAAAACTGAAGATCTTGGCCATGTCACAGAGGGCCTAGGAGAGGTGGTGGGTAGAAGAGAGGATTGAGGGGCTGCTGAGACTACTTGCAACTTAGGTGTCTTTCTATAAGTGGGTGCCTCACTTTTTCTATGCTAAGCTTCTACTATGTAAATTCAATGATGACAGTGATTTTGTCCATTTTTTACTCCTGCATAGGCAGTCTGATGTCTACATGTCTAGCTAGTACTCCATGCATTTATTAAATTATTTATAAATGAAAGAAAAATAATTGCATAAATGTATTAAGGATTTTCATATGCTTGACAGTCAGAAGATGACAACTGCTGTTTTCAATTTTCTTGTTAGGAATACATAAACCAATTAAATAATAGGAAAAAGATATTTAAAATACTATAGGTAGTTTCAAATAAAGTATTATTGGTATCCTGTTGAGAACTTTGAGATACTGTATAATAAATATTTAATGACTGGTACTGACTCATCTACTACTGAGTTTTTAGCATCTTCACTCTTATGTCCTCAGTTCAACTTCACAAATTATCCTTACACTTTTGTTTGCATGGCTGATGGCAGCTATATCCACACCATCTGTGTAAGTCAGGGAGAGTGAGAAACAGCACACATTGCACAAGATATGTTCCTATTGAATGATAAACAAAGAGGGTGGATGACTGAAGGCAGCTAAAAACAATTTTATTTCATAAAAATTATGATATCATATGATACAATAATATCATAAATTGACAGAATGGGTGGATGATTTATATCTAGATATCCCTTCAAAAGCCTCATGTGTTCATAGGTGAGGATTTTTCAGAGCTAGCTGGATCTAAGGTGTGTGATACTGTGATTAAGAGTGTGTAGTACTAAATCAGTCCATTGGTTGGAATTAGCAGATTTCTAGGTGTGGATAATTGAAGTTCTATCCTGAGTATGGGCAGCACCAATCAATAGGCTTATAGCCTGGATAGAATGTAAAAGGACAGTGGGGAAGCAGACCTGCTGCTGCTTTTGGTGCTTGTTACCTTGTGCCTGACATGCCATGGACTGTTTCTTCTCTGTGATGCCCCTCTGCTGTGTCACCCTGCTTTCGTACCACCAGGCTATTGTTTGAAATCTACAAACTGTGATCTGAAATAAATCCTTACTCTTTTGACTTTAGGAGTCTAGTATTTTGTCTCAGCAATGAGAAAAGTAACCAAGACGATGGGGCATGCTGTGTTCTTGTCTGCACAATCAATTGAACAAAAGAAGATATATCAAAATTCCCAACATTTATTGTAATGGTATGTTAACCAATTTTTAATTCATTTGTTCCATAAACAGAACTTATTAGAGAAGGATGGTATGTGCTATTCTGCTATATATCATCCACTCATTTTAAAAGATAATACAGAAATATAATAAATTCTATGTAATCCCATGATCAGTTCAATAGTTAGCAAAATGCTAACTTGAGTATCAGCTTCTAGAAATAGAAGAAGGGGGTAGGAAGGACAAAAATTCTGGTTACAGTTAGTGAAATTCTTCTCCTAATTCTTATACATTTTTTCCTGAAGATCTTGATATCATTCTTTGAAGGTTTTCAGCAATTAGAAAATTATAAGAATCAATTTTTTCTTTTTTAATGTTTCCATTTTAAAACCACCATGTAGAATACATCAATCTGGGTTGGAGGTTGTTTTCTTTTAGGGCTTGAAATACTTCACTCCAGGCTCTCCTTAAGTTGAGGGTTTGTGTTGAGAAGTCTGCTGTGATTCTGATGGGCTTTCCTTTATAGGTGATTTGTTTCTTTTCTCTAACAGTTTTTAATATTTTGTTCTTGTGTTGGATTTCTGGAATCTTGACTATTATATGCCTAGATGTAGATTTTTTTTGATCATGGCTAATTAGAGTTTTATATGTCTCACTTATCTGTATGTCAAATTCTTTTTCCTTGTTTGAAAAATTTTCTGCCATTACTTCAGTAAACAATTTTTATATCATTAAAACAGAAACACTAATCCTGCTGGAAGATAGAATAGGTTGAACTCTTGAAGACATTTGCATAGGAAAACTATATAAACAAAACTTTGGTTACACAAGAATAATCACAAAGAATCAACAACTGGGATCTCATCTTATTAAAAAACTTTTGCACACCAAGAAAAACCGCTGAGAGAATGGAAAGACAACCTACAGGGGAAAAATATTTTACCAGCTGTTCCTCAAACAAAAGACCACTATCTAGAATATATAAAGAACTCAAAAAAATCAGACACCCCCCGAAATTTAAAGACCCAGTCCAAAATTTGGCATCTGAAATGAATAGACACTTCTCCGATGAAGAAGTAGAAACAGCAAATAAATATATGAAAAAATATTTAACACCACTGGTCATTTGAGAGACACAGATGAAAACAACACTGAAATTCCATCTCACCCCAGAAAGAATGCCTGCTATCAAGAAATCAACCAATAACAAATTTTGGCGGGGCTGTAGGAAAAAAGGAACCCTTCTCCACTGTTGGTGGGAGTGTAGGCTGGTGAAACCACTGTGGAAATCAGTGTGGAGATACCTCAAAAAACTAAAACTAGAGGTTCCATTTCACTTACCTATTCCCCTTCTTGGTATCTTCCCAAAAGAATGAAAAACATCATACCGTAGTGATATATACACACCCCTATTTATAGCACCAGTTTGTAATAGCTAAATCTTGGAAACAACCCAAATGCCTGTCAACCAATGAATAAATGAGATGTGGGGATTTTTTATATAATAGAGTACTACTCAGACATAAAGAAAGATAAACTTGAGGCATTTATAGCTAAATGGATACACCTTGAGACCATAGTCTTAAGTGAAATAAATAGGGCACACATGTGTAAATACCACATTGTTTCTCTAGTGTGAAAAACTGAAAGTATAAATGAGGACAAAAATTTATAATAGATATTGTGAAATAGGAAGAAAATGTTCAAAAAGGAAAGGCATGGGGGGTGAGAGAAAGGAAGGAAGGGAAAGAAAAAATGAGAAAAGAAGAAAAAATGGAAACAAAGCTTTTGTAAATAAGGATGGGGGAGGGATTGAGGAGAGGGAAGGAGAATGGGGAAAAACAAGAACCAAGATATATCATGTAGAGGTACAAATTCCCTATGATGAATGTGATCATTGTGTATACCTAAAATATACCAATAAACTTAATTAATAAAAAATAAAACTATCCTGTGAAATTGTTCCTAAACTGCTACAATAACAAATCACTAATATTTATTCCCTGAGTGTTCACTGTGTCAAGCCTTTTACATGGGATTTCTCACCTACCCCTCACAATAGTACTTAGAGGAGGGTACTATTAATTTCCCTGATAGATAAAAACTGAAAATCAGAGCTGAAATAATTCTGAATGCCACAAAACTGGTGATTAATAGAACGACCTTAGAAATCCACATATTCCAGTCTATAAGCATTTCTACTTGAAGATCTAATTTGTAAAAGTACAGTATAAAATTATCTCAACTATGACATTGTAATTATATTTGCAAACCAATTAATATCACTATGTGTGGGACAATATCCTAAATACTTTGTATGTATTTTTTTTATTTAACTCTGAAAGCAGTAATGTTAGGGTCACATTTTATAGATAATCTGAATGAAGAGTTTCAGATATTAATGATCCAAACATAAACAAATAGCATTAGTTTCTCTTGTTCTTGTCTATTAAGTTAGTTCAGGCATGCTGCTGGGAAACAACAGACGTTTCTTTTCTAGGGTGAGCATGGGAAAGGGAGTAGGAATAGAAAGAAAGAGTCTGGCCCAAACAAAAAGAATAGGGAGAAAGGCGAACACAATGACAGAGATAAATCCTCTACAGTACAATTTTACTTATTTTTGTTTTGTTTTTTGGTTTTCTTTTTTCGTACCAGGGATTGAACACCGGCCCTTGTGGTTGCGAAGCAGGCTGTACAGTACAATTTTAGCTGACTCTCACATTCACCTGGTAATGGCAAGAACCTTCAGCATCTCCTCTATGGTGAGATCACCAGCCTGTGGTCTGTACCATGAGTTACATCACCAACCATGTGCACTTTTTTCTAGTCTGTTATGTTTAAAGGAAAATGTTCAATGGTTTCTAATTAAGCTGTATTACAGAGACATCAGAGTTCATATGTAATCCTCATTTTCTGCTAAGACTAATGGAATGACTCCGTTTTAAAGGATAACATTTTGAAGTGGAACTTTAGATATGGATGACACCTCACCTGTGATACTCTGTTATTGCTGCTGATATTCAGTCAGCAAATATGATGACACAGCTGGCAAGATAAAATGAATTTTCACTTCAGGATAATGATTAGCATCTGTAAAAAACTTTGGAATTCATGCCAACCTCACAATGTGTGCAGTGCTTTCATGACACTTTTATAAATGATATGGTTAAATCTGAAACTGGGTTGGCCAGTATGAGAAAAACAATAAGTGGCAAATCAAGGGCTTGAACACTTTTCTTTTAAGAACTGGGCTTTATACAAAACATGATGCAGTAAGTGCTAAACTCACTGTTACAGGTGTGTCTCAGTATAGAGAGAAAATCTCCTAAGTCCGTGGAACTGTAGCTACAGAAGGACAAGATAGTTTCTAAAGTGCTTCCCAATTCTGGGAGGCAGAGTCAGATCAAACATAATGTTTTGGTGAATCATGATTGTCTCAGTTACATCTTACCTGCATATTCCATGCCTTTTAACACACAGGTCAGGAGACTGCAAACCAAGTGTAACGTATCTTCAAATAAAAGAGTGGTTTTGATTTTGACCTTATGCTTTAGAATTGGTAATGCACTCTTACATCCACAATCTGATTTCAACTTTTTTGGCATAACCTTGTGCTGACGAGAAGATGCCTATTTTAATTTCTTCATAATAAATTGAAAAAATTAAGTCCCTGCAAGGAATAAGGTGCTTTGTCCAGATTTCCATAATTAACAATTATGAATTTTTATGAATTGAATTTTCTTATGAATTGAGGAGAGACTTTAGTTCTTTCCTCTACATTTTCTGCCTTTGAGATTCTTACCTGATAATATCTACCCCCCTTAGTTTTTCTAGAAATACAAGATAAATATCTCTACAGGCTACATTTCTCTTAAAATGTCCAGTGTCTATTAAGTATCAGTTTGTTATCTGCAACTTTATACTTGCTCAAAACCAGAAAAATGCAAACATTAACAGGTAATGAACTGTTTTATCTCTGTTGCCAAATAGTCTCTGTTCTATTTTCCTCCTTTTAAATTTGCTGCTTCAGTGCTTTGTGGAGAGGCCTGGTCTTAATCTATAAGAACAGGCTGCCAGCATTTAGTTGAAAAACAATTTGCCTTAGCCTTTGCATGGCCAGTGCTTTACATGTGAAATGATATTGACATAACACTTATACCATTTGATAACTCAACTGCACTGGCAAGAAAATATAACCCAGGGAAGTAAGAGCAGCAGATAGTACTGCGGGCACTGCTGCCCAGAAAGATGCTGCATCAGGACAAGCTGCAAGCTCTGCACAAAGGAAACCTCCATAAAGAACCAGCTTGTGTGCGATGGAAGAAGGTCTGCAGTTCTCTGGCCAGTATTGTCCCACATACTCTGTGATGCATTCTCTGAGAAGTAAGGACCCAAGACTGGAGCAAAGCAAATACTACATTACCGAAACTTCATTTCTCCCAGAAGAAAGAATCTGTTTATTGTACAGAGAAAGCAAGATAAGCACACAAGAACACAATCTGATTCCTTAGCTCCTAAAGGCATACATCACCTTCTAATCTTTTTAGCTCCACTTGATTCTTTCAGTGTACCTACATGCTAACTTTAAACTGCAATGCAATGCCATTCTAAATTAACAAGGGCCAAACAGTTTTCCTTTTTTCACACAAATGAAATAACCATTGAGCACTCAAAATTATTGTAATTTAGCAAATACCTGGAAACCTCGGGTTGGTAATAAAGGTGAACATTTGAGTGGTCACTTCCAGGGACATGTGGCTTTGGAGGCTGTGGGAAGAATTAGAAGAAAACCAGTGCTGTGCGCAGAGGAGAGGCATTGAGCCGCCCCGGCCTCCATGTTCACTCATGCTTCTCTGAGGCTGTTGTGTTTCCTGTAGTTTAATACTTTCCTGGCACCTGACCTTATGGAGGGGAGAAGAGCAGAGCTTGAGATAAACTAAAAGAATAAACATTAGCAAAGCTGTCAAAGCGTATCATTTTAGACACTTTAAACAATGAGAGCCAGAAAAGCCAACTTCAACAGGCCTGCAAAATGGGAAAATTTATTGTCTCATTAAATTGGAAATTCAAAAGTGGCGAAGGCTCCAGAAGTGCAGCAGTCAAAGGAGAATCCTGTCCCTGCTCTCACTGCGTCAGCCTTGGCTGTATCCCAAGGCATTGGCGTCTCCTTCCTCACCTCTTAGTTATACGATGATCTCCATGACAGTCAAGCAACCTGACAGACCGAAAAAAATTGTCATCTTTACTAAAGAGGAAGAATAACATTATTTAGCAGCAACTAAATTTGTAACGAATGGCTTCAGAGGAGAATAAAGAAAGAACCAACATTTGCCTAAGCACTAATGTAGCCTTGAAGGGAGAAAGAGAACTTCTAGAGGGCATTTATTCTCTGCAAGCACATTACTTATAATTCACTGTTAAAAACTTGAACTAACCCCGAAAAATAGATATTATTAACACCAATTATATAGATGAGACAATTGGTGCAAAAAAGGAATTAAAAGTTGCTCACAGATATAACAGCATCAAACCAGAGATTTCTAACTTCAAATAGTTGGGATGAATCAGACAATACAAATATATGTATATATTCTTATATATATTATTTTTATATATTTTTATTTATATATATTTTATATTTTATTTTACTTATATATATTTTATTTATATATATTTTATTTTTATATATATATATATTCTTTTATTTTAATAAAGATTTGTTTCACTGAGGCTACCAGAAATCCCTGTGTTGGAATACAATAGTTGGAAGGAGTAAGCAGCATCTTATCAATAGGCCAAATTAAAGGAGGGATTATTTAAGCTGAAAATTAAAGGATAGATAGTATTAGAAGTGACATGCTGAGAAGAAAGTCATCTGAAGGTACAGATTAGCTTGATCAAAATGAACAAGTGGTAACACAGAAATCAGGCTTTGTAAATAAATAATAATCTGGTTTGTTAAATATAGGATAAATATACACAGAATACAATCTGATTCTTCCAGTGATCCATACATTTCTTATGAACTGTGTTACATTCACTCTATTCATCTTATTTTGACAGTGACTGAAGCAACTAGCTCCATTTTGGACCCTATAACCAGCTTCTTGCAGTGTAACTCAGTTGTGCCTGCCTGGATGTCTACTGTGAGCTTCTTACTTTTTGGTTTGGGGCTTCCTAGAGACATGGGAATGCAATAAATGCAGAAGCCCTTTGGGCTCTCAGATGCCTACAACTCAGAGTCATGGAAGAGTTACACAGAGCAATCCTTCCCCAGTGAGGCACCAAAAGTGGTGGCTAAATGCTTATCCTTTCCATTCTTCCATTTGATAGATTTTAGCTTCATCCCATAAAGCTTCTCAGAAGTCCTAAAATCATAGGTTCAAACACAAATCTGCTTTCATCCTATTTAGGATTAACATATATGTCTTTCCCACTCACCTTCTGACACATAATGATCTTAATATAGTTCGGAAAATAAACAAGTAAAAGCAAGACAAATAGTGGTATCATTTAGTGGATAGGAAGAAGGTAGAGGAATACTAGATTTCAAAGAGAAAAAATGAGATATTTATTTTGAAATATAGTGGGTTACTCAAAGCTGGTATATCAAGGCAGTGAGAAAAGGACACATTAATAAACGCTAATTGATTAAATATATGCCAATTTTTAAAATGCATTTCTAAATGTATTTCTTATCATTAAGCAAAATAACTTGGTAATTGAACAAAGATATAAAAATTTTAAAAGAAGGAATTAAACAGCTGTGAACACATATGAACTTATTTATTTTTTGAAGAGATTTTACTCTGCATGACTCAAGCCTAAAGGCAAACCAGAAGAGACTGAAAAAACTGACTATATTTACATTAAAAATTTCTACATAGGATTAAAGCATTTAAGAAATGAGAGATTAAGAAAAAATAGAATATATATGACAGTTATGAATGAAGACAGATTAGATTATGTTTGATAGCAAGTGAACTCAAAATCTCAAGGGCTAAAACATCAAATAGTTCATTCTGTCATCATTTAACATTGTCCAAAACAGGATGGAGAGCTCACTCAGATCCAAGGCATTCAGGCACTTACACCAAAAGAGGCTTCACAATCTAATCTGGCCATCATTTCAAAATAAGCTTTGAGATGTGCTGGAACAATAGAAAAGAACTCAGAAAACTCAGTCACAGCTATTCTTAAATATCGCAGCCCCAAAATGTCACAAGTCATTGTTACTCATAATTTTCCAAATAAAGTAGGATGGCCAAGTTCACCCTAAGGCATGTGAATGATTGGAAGGAGACAAGGTGAAATTTTAACTATCACTCTTAGTGTGTACCTCACAGACAATGGAGGTTCCTAATTAAAAAGAGTGGAAAATGGAGAAAATAGTTGAGCAAATATTGCACTAGAAGAAGAAAATACAAATGACTTTTAATCATATCTCAAAATTATTCAACTTAAACTACATGAAAAATGAAAATAAATAAGTGAATAATATCATTATCCCTCTATCACTATGTAAAGATCAAGATGTAATACAAAATATGGAGGACAATAAGCATTCTCATTTACCATATGGACTGCATGTTGTTTAAACACTTTAGAATAGTATTTCAGTCTGGGTGTGGTGGCTTACACCTGTAATCCTAGCACTTGGAAGGCTGGAGTAGCAGGATTGCCATGAGTTTGAGGCCAGACTTGGCTACACAGTGAGTTCAAGACCAGCCTAAACTATATATTGAGTTCCTGTTTCAAAAAAACCAAAAAGAAAATAGTATTTCAAAATATTTGAGCAATACTCTCACTTCTTATAATCCATCTCAAATATATATCATCACACATGCCCAAGAAAATTCACTGAAGTGTTGTTTCTAAGAACAAATATTAGGAAAATAACAAATAGTCATACATAGAGGCTTAATTAAATAAATTATGGCACAACCATAATTCTGTGCAAGTATTCTATGCAACTGTTATAAAAGTTTGTGAGAAGGAATGACCATCAGAGATAAGTTCGAGTGAAAACAATCTAGCATGTAAACATGTATTTAAATATATTAATCAATAAATCTAGATTATCCCTGGAAGAACTTGCAATTTGCCTCATTCTCCACAGTTGACAAGAATGGGGGAATAGACTTGGTTGCACTATTTGTTCTCTTCTACTTTTGCAGTTGTGACCACAGATTATAAGGTATTGCTTTAAATGGAAAATGTAACCCAAGACCACAAGTGTGTTTTTTGATTGTTTGGTTTTTACAGGGTAAACTTCGAGGAAATGAAAAGTTATTAACAAAGATTTTAAAATGCAAAAGTACCAAGCTAGCTTTTAATGCCTTAACTTAAAGATTGAAAAGGAATAATCTGGGGTGTATTTATAAAACAAAAATGTAAGGAAATTTAAAATTACAATGACTATAAAGGTTTGGTTTTGTTTTGTTTTGTTTTTAGTATCGGGGATTGAACTTGGGTCCTTGTGCTTGTACAGCAGGCGGCCAAACCACTGAGCTAAATCCCCAGCCCCACTAACTCATTCTTGCCAGGTTTGTACTCACTAAACAGTGTCAGATTCTTAAATTTTCAAAAAACAATTGTAATTTAAAATAATCACCAGGTTGTATAATAAATCTATTGAAGATATTCCTCCTGTAAAACTGAAATATTGTAACCATTAACCAATGTCTCCTCAGCTCCTGATAACAACTATTCTTCTTTCTACTTCCCTAAGTTTGACTTTTTAGAAATTCCACATGTAATTGAGATCATACAGTGTTTATCTTTTTATGCTCATTTCCCTTAACATGTCCTCCAGGCTCATCCATGTTGTCACAACTGGCAGGATTCTTCTTTAAGGCTGAATGGTATTGTTTCATGTATATATACCACATTTTATTTACCCATTCATTCATTGATGGCCACTTACATTGATTCTATATCTTGGCTGCTATGAATAATGCTGAAATCAATATGGAAATATAGATATCTCTTTACCATGGTGATGCCATTTCTTCTTGATATATACTCAACATTAGAATTTCTGAATCATATGTAGTTCTTTTTTTTTAATTTTTTGAGGAGACTACATACTGTTTCCCCTAAAAGGTATACTAATTTACATTCACATCAACAGTATGCAAGTGTTCTGTCTCTCCATATCCTGGCCAGTATTTGTTACTTTTTTGTCTTTTTGCTAATAACTATTCTAACTGTTGTGAATGATATCTCATTGAACTTTTAATTTGCATCTCTCTGATGATTAATAATTTTGAATGTATTTTAATTTACTGTTGGCCTCTTGTAGTCTTCTTTTGACAAATCAGGTCTTAGTCCATTTTTGTGCTATTGAATTGAGTTACTTATATATTTTAGTTAGTAATCCTTTATCAGATATATATAATTCACAAATACTTCTTCCCAATCTAGGGTTTTAACTTTACTTTGTTGATTGTTTTCTATTCTGAGCAAGAAATGTTTAGTTGGATGTAAGCTCATTTATGTATTTTCACTTGTGTTGCTTGTGTAATATTTTAAATATTTTTAATTAATTTTATTGGTACATTTTAGATATACATAATGATAACATTCATCATACAGAATTTGTACCCGTACATGAGATATCTTGATTCTTCTTTTTTACCATTTTTCCCTCACATCCCTTCAACCTCTCTTCCACTCCTTATTTAAAAAGGGTTTTTTTTTTTCCATTATTTCCTTTTATTCTCTTTTTTCTTTTCCCTTCCTCCCTATTTCCTTTCCCATTTGAACATTTTTTCCTACTCCACAAGACCAGTCATGTAGCTTTTCTCTTATATTTTCTTCTAGTAGTTTTACAGTTTCTGGGTTTATGTTGAAGTTTTTAATATATTTGATTTTATTTTTGTATCTAGTGTGAGATAAGGACCTCATTTCATTATTCTGCATGTGAGTATCTGTTATAGCTTGTATCTAAATGTCCCCTGAAAAGCCTCATATGGTCATAGGTGGGGCTTTTCAGAGGTGGCTGGATCTAGGGTGTATGATACTGTGATCAATCATGCAATGCTGGGATCAAGGGTTCCCCACTCTGGGTGTGAGCCTAGATGGAATATAAGGGATAGAAGGAGGGCTGCTGCCATTGGTTGTGACTTTGCTGTTTTGCTTCCTACTGCCTGCCCTGCTTTGCCATGGACTGTTTCTTCTCTGTGATGCCCTCTGTCATGCACCCTGCCTTGGAGACAGCTGACTATAGACTGAAACCTCTACAAACTGTGAGCCAACATAAACCTGTCCTCTTTTAATTTTAGGTGTTAGGTATTTTGCCTCAGCAACAAGAAAAGTAAGTAAGATAGTATCCAATTTTCCAAACACCATTTATTATAAATTTCCATTTTTGACTAATATGTTTCCAATAAACTATCAAGTAATGATGTATTTTAAATATCTACAATGTTTTGAAATGTTAGAGACCTTTACTATTATGTTTTATTATTTGTTACATGCAAAGTGATATTTAGATATATTTGTTACAGGAAATTAAATGTAAACATATACATTGAATCTTTCTATTTTTAGCCATTTGTCTGCATCATTTTAAATAAAATGTTCAGATTCTCTTACACTTAGTAAACACTTGCCTTTACAAAAATATATATCAATTATGACATAGTTAATAAATAGTAATTTTTAGAAAGTATTTGAAAATAATGCAAAATATTAACTTATTTCTGAACAAAATAAAATGAAACATACTTGAAATATAAATAATGTTTGAAAAATTGTGAAGAGTGAGCAATCTTTCTCTATCTGAAAGAAAACAATATCTTGCCTTGATCCATCTCTGCCATTACTTTGTCTTTTAGCCTCTCTTCCTTTACTGACAAGTTTCTATGGATATAAAGAAAAATATCGTTTTTCTTCATTTGATTGAGTCTGTTTTACACCTATTGCCACCTAGACATATACACCTCAAAATTACAAGTCATTTTAAACCTCAGTTTCTCTTTTCTGGTTTTAAATCAAATGGTTGAGTTTTTTATTTTGTTTTATTTTATTTTGAGTTTTATTTATTTTTATTTTCTTTTTTATTACTACTAAAGATTATTTGCCTATTTACTTTCATTTAGATTGTTATTATACCATCTAAAAATTCAATTTACTTTAAATCTTTCTTGTTGAACCAGTTTGAGTGTCAATAATAGATCGATATCACTAAACAGATTATCTGAAATCAGAACTTTTCAATGGGATCTTTGTAATTCCTATTAAATTAAATAGGTTACCTGATTCTATTTTGTTACATTCTTTACAAAGTGATTCCACTAATTTCCAAATTTATCTTACCTGTCCTTCACACTTTAACATTATAAGACTACCAAGCAAACAATATGATCAGTTGTTATCTGGAAATATTCCACAATTTTCAACAGTTCCTTTTCAGCTAGAGTAATCATCTTCTCTTGAAGTGCCCTTGTCTCACCCTTAGCCTTAATTATTTCCTGTCAAAAGTACAGCCATTCTACAATCCTTTAAAATCCTTTTCAGTTGTTTTCACACTGATATATTTTTAGTATATGTGCTGCCAAAGCGAGCACTACACTGATATATTTTTAAACCACTGGTATGAACTGCACTTTTAGATTAAAGGGATTTCTCCTTCCTTTAAATGTACTGTATAAAGAAGACAAACATTGGAACCTACAATAATTACCTTATGGCCCATATTGAAATTATATATAAAAATGTCAAAATATATGCATAAAAAAGAGTGAGGTGCCTTCGATGTGCATTTAGAATAGCAAATGCCTTAAGGTCTACTTCTTATTTTTTACCTATCAGAGTACCTCTTATAGAATTAGAAATTCAATTAGCCCTTTGTGAATTTGAACATAATTTAGTGAAACACAATACATATGGACACTATCACTGAAAACAATGTTACATTCTCAATTAAATGATGGAAATTAGAATTTCTTACATATTAAGATACGTTTATATAAATAAATATTTTATTTATTTATTTTAAGTGAAATCATCTTAGGCAATGAGAAAATTGTTATCATTAAATGTAACAAGATTAAAATTTGGTCAACCCAATTTGTTGACTAAATTCTATGAATCTGTACTTTATTTGTCAAACTGTATAATAAACTAATTATTCTAAAATTTTTACTGAAGTGTAACCTTCATGAGGAAAGTGTGGAAGTAATAACTGAATGATTTCTCACAGAGTGAATGTAACTATGAATCTGCTGCTTAGTTAAACAGAAAGCACTCACTTCTGGCTCCCCCACTTACCAGTCCTGTTCTTCTCTTCCAAGAAATCACCATCCCAACTTCCATCAATGAATACATTTTGTCTAGTTTTGTACTTCTTATAAGTGGGATCACACAATATATATTATGTTGTGTTTGCTTCTTTTTAATGTTTATTTTTAATTTATAAAAAATTGTATACAATATATTTGGAAATACATATATAGCTGTCAAGCTAATTGGCCTCACATGAATTACCTCACCTACCTATAATTTTTAAATGGGAACGCATTTCATCTAATCTTTCAGTGAATTTCTAGAATACAATACACGAATGTCATTAATTATAGTCACAGTAATATTAAATAGATCTGTTGAATTTATTTCTCCTAACAAATTTTGTATCCTTTCACCAACATCTCTATAACCTCATCCCATGTCCACCCCACCCCACCCCTGGCAGCCACTGAAAACTCCCATTCTACTGTCTGCTTCTATAATTTTTTTTTTTTTTAGATTCCACACAAGATGAGATCGCTAGGTATTTGTCTTTCTGTGCTTGGATGACTTCACTTAACAAAATGTACTCCAGATTCATCTATGTTCTTGAAAATGACAGTATTTCATTATTTTTAAAGGCTTACTATTATTTCATTTGGTACATATGCCACTTTTTCTGTATTTATTTTTCTGCTGATATACACTTATGTTGTTTCCATGTCTTAGCTATTGGGAATAATGCTGCGATGAACATGACAATGCAGACATGAAAATATTCTCAAGTGGGGCACACAAAAAAGTAGTAACTGGAAAGGGTAATATTGAAAATAAAATCTGTGTTCATCAGTTGACAACATTATGAGAGTGAAACAGTGAGCCACCTAACTGGAAATGTATTTGAAAATATATAAACAATAAAAGGTTCAGAATATACAGATAACTTATATAAATCAAATAAAAGTAAATAATCTAATACAAATTATTAAAAAGAATGAGTGAACACTATGAAAACAGATAGCAAAGTCAATAAATATATGAAAAAGTATTCAACCTCATCAGGAAAATACCACAAAGAAATGTCACTATGTACAAAACTGACAGCTAAAATCTGAACATAAATAAGTTAACACATGAAAAATTATGAAACATAGAGGTGCATATTTGCAAGAGTGCAAAGCAATGTGAAATCTCATACATTAGTAGCAAGATTGTGGTGCAGAAATCCTTCCAAGTTGTGCTACAGTAAACTGATTCCAGCTCTTTGTGAAATTGCCACCATTTACTTAAACTACCATGCATACCTTGTTGCTAAAGCATATGATTCACAGATATGCTTATATAATACTATCAAAGTACATTTACACTCAAGTGTCTGCAAGAATGCTTGTGGCATCTTTACTAAGTAAGAATTTCATGCTGGAAACCACACAGATTTTTGTCAATGATAAAATACATTGTGAGGTAGTCGTAGAATGCAGTGATGAAAGAAATTTAAAAATGAATGAATCACAAATATGTTTAACAAAAGATAGAAACACCAGATACCAAAACTGTATATATATATATAGCTATATATATGTAACTATTATAACTATATATGTAATTTATGAACATATTCAATGGGATATTATTCAACCATTGGAAAGAAAGAGGTTCCAACATTTATGACAATGTTCATGAATCTTGGGAGCATCGTGCTAAGTGACAGAACTGCACCACAGAATGGCAAACAGCTTACTTACATGTGGAACCTCAGCAAGCCAAACACAGAAACAGTAGGAGTGATTGCCAAGGGCCGGGTGTAGGGGGAGAATAAATGCGAAGATTGTAGTCAAGGCATATAAATTTTCAGCTGTAAGATGAATATGTTCGGATGAATGAGAATACATGGGTGTCTGAACTAAAAGAAAAAAAATAGCCTCAGCCTTGATCTGTGGACTAAAACTGCTATTGCCAATTTCTCACCAAAGATCCCAGAAAGAAATAAAATTTGGCTTGAGTTGAAGTAAGACTTTATAAGAAAATGTATCTGGGTTTAACATGCTTCCCACGTTACATGATGCTATTCCTAAAAGAGAGGATCTATTACAGCCCCTCTGCATGACAGTTTTCTTAATGTATTTTGCGAATGGAGGCAACTTCTCTGATAGTGTATTTATTAAATGAGTGGCTCCACCATTATATGAGTTAGGTGAAACAAGACCAGTAATAGCATGGATATGCCTGAGCTAGTTATTAACTTGTGAACCCAAAACACTAGAGATTCCTGGCTCAAGAGAAAGTTGTTGTGGCTGTTCTGTCTCAGTCAATTTGTCTTAACCCTCTTATGGCTATTGATTGGTTTTGATTTTCTGGCTGTCAGCACTTTCTTTTGATTTTAGCAGAATTTGGCTTTCTTTCCCGTGATTTTAAGCATATTTTTATACAAATTCTTTTCTGTGTACATTTTTAAAGGATAGAACATTTGTAAAAAAAGATTTTATATTGTCCAAAACTAAAAAAAAAAAAGATGAATATGTTGTGGAGATCTATACAATATGGTGACCAGAGTTAATTCTATACTGTAAACATGGAATTTACTGAGAACAGATGTGGTATTCTCACCAAAATGAAAAACAAAAACAAAAAAGTCAATTGTGTGAGGAGATGAGTGTATTAACTAAACTGATTGTAATAATAATTTCACAATATACAAGCATATTAAAGCATCAAGTTTAACCAAATGTATTTACCAGTTATACTTCAATAAAATTGAAAACATTTTGAAAATTAAAAACCAAAACTGAAATAAAATAAAATTTTATATTAATAGAAAAGAATATTATTTTACCTAATGTTCATAAAAGCATTCTTCTATAAGTTACACACTTTTAAGCAAATTATTCAAAATGGCCTATATTGGTGAGAATTTAGAAATATTTTTTTCTTCCTGTATGCTATGATCTCCAGTACAGTTTTTCAATCCTACAACATTTCTTACATAGTTTTTTATAGCTATCCACTTTCACCGAGAGACTATGATTCTATACCAGATACTTGTATTGAATTTTGTGTGTTCTTTCCAAGCTACCAGTAGAAAATGAAGTATAATAATTTTTATTTTGATCGAATGTTGATAGCTGAATGTGAATTTTTTTAATTATAGTTTTCAAACAGACTTTACTACAAATATTCTATTTCTTTTATTTGAGAACTCAATTTCTAGAATTGTTTGCTTTTTCTGAGATATTACTTTGATAATACCTACAATTGTTTAATTTTCATTATAACATTATCATTCATTTTTCTAAAATCAGAACTAATGTCATTGTAAATGACACATAGATACTATAATTTAAACAAAATTCTAGTTGGTAATGGCATGCCAAAACAGATTTATGATTGACAAAATGAACAGCAATTACACATACATAATTTATTTTGTTTTTCAAGCATCTGAACAATAGCGTAATTTAATAGCTAATGCCAATCACTGTGACAGAACTGAAACTAATTACTTGAAAAGTGATGAAGTAAATATTAAGAATCTGAGAGGCAGAAAAATTCTAATAACAGTGACTAAATCACATGTTTTAGCTATTTATCATGTTAACTATTTGGTGTAATGGCTTTCAAAACTCACAGATCATAGGAAGCACCGGAAAGTTAGTTTAAAATACAGATTCCCAAGTCCCCACTTATTGACTATAGTTTCACAGGCCTAACATGGAATCTAGAAGTTTGAAGAGAGTTAGTCTGGTTACAACCATAGGAATTGGATTTTTGAGTCAAGTGTATTGTGAGGGAGAGAGCTGGAGTCTGGGAAACCATACTAACTAGGAAAGAAAAGAAAAAGGTATAGCTGAACAAGTGAGTCACACTTGGGAAAATTGATTTAATGATGATGGAAGGATGAAAGGAAAGTGGCAATGGAGAACAAAACTTCCATCTGTTTTATTACCCATGAGACTTGCACTCAAATTTCAAGACGAATTATATCCTTAGAGAATACACAAGTTTCAATTGAGGGCAGAGATTGATAAAGCCATTTTGTGAAAAAAATAAAATAAAATTGGGGGTTAAGATGAAATGATAGTACTACTCTCTGGCTCACATTTCTGCTACCAACATTCAGAAATGCTGATTTACACAGAGAAAAATATCATAGGTATTTAGGTGCTTAAGAAACCCTGATAACCAAGATATTCATGCTTTATGTCACTTCTATTCCCACTGATCTTATAATTAAAGTCCCAGTATCTAGGAAATGCAAGGTAAAGAGAAACAGGTTAGCCAGAACCAAGAGAAGTACTCATGGAGGAAATTTAGGACTTTTATAAAGCTATCAGCCTGATATCTCTAAAGAAATCAGGGACACAAAATATACATAAACTTCTCTAAACAGAGAAAAAGAAAATAATAATTAAATATAATAATATTGTAAAACCTCCAAAATAATATCTTGGAACAATTATAGAAATCTCAGTTGAACAAGATACTAAAGGATTGTCTATAAATGAATTCAAAATATCACAAGAAACTGGTAGTCATTTGATATACATAATTAATATAAGACTTCACTGTACTTTTCTTTGTTTCTCTGTTTGGCAACTTTTAAAATTAAAATTGTTAACAAAAACAAACAGATGATACCAATAATAGTATCAACAATTAACTATTTTAGATAATTTTCATTTATAAATAGTTAACTGGGAAACTTTTTTTAAACAAATTTTGATCATAAGAAATGAAGTTAATTCTGACAATCTTTTTTAACAAGATAAATGTTCTTTAGATAATATATTAAAGAATTGTTACAATTTTACATGCAGAAATTGCAAAGTACTAGAATATTAAAATTATGATACTTTTTATCCAACAATGTTTTACCAAGCAATATAGTTGGCTTAATCTCAAGATTAAAATCTTTTTACCATTTCACTTAAATTATTTTCTGTCTGTGATTACTACACTTTATTTAAAACAATTAATTGTCATTTCTTTCATGTGAGTTATAATCCTGCTAGTCTTTCCTAAACTAATGTTATATATGTCTTTGTCATGAAATTAACTGAATTGACTAATTCAGTGAAAACTGTAGACCAGTGCAATCAAATAAAACTTTTTGAGTGGTGAAAATGCTCTGTAATTCTGCTAGCCAATTTAATATAGCCACTAAGCACTTGAAATGTGGCTTGTCTGTCAAAAGTTTAGTTTTTTTCATTTTAATTAATTTAAACATAAACTTACACATTCACATGTGGCGAGTGGCTGCCACATTGTTCAGTGTAGTATTGACATCAGAAATTGTCTTTTTGGGGACTGGGGATTTAGCTCAGTGGTACTGCCGCCTGGCTCGCAGGCACAAGGTCCTGAGTTTGGTACCAAAAAAAAAATTGTCTTTTTTCATGAATGTATCTTTCTTAATACTTACATATAAATAGTACTTCTGAAAATTTATAATTTATAGAGAATCTTGGTATTTTTTACACAAATACCTGACTCATACACAACTTAAAGGAGGAAGGGCTTTTTAGACTCATAGTTTCGGAGGGTTCACTTCATAGTCTGCTGGCTCCCAGGGAGAAACATGGTAGAAAGTTATGATGGAGCAAAGCTGCTCATTTCATGGTGGCCAGGAAGCAGAGCACATAGAAAGAATGTTAGTGAGAAATATATACTCCAAAGGTATACTCCCGTGAGTATATTTAGCTATGTACTTCAGTAGATTAATTCACTAATAAGTATAGCACACCCATGATTCAATCACCTCTCCAGGAATCTTAATCTAGTCAAGTTTATAATCATGATTAACAGTCACATCCCATCTCTTGTCAACATTACATCAAAAAACATTTTCTTAAACCTTATTTAATCTCCAGATAAAGACAATAGCAAGTTCATAATTCTGCATAATATGATGCAGTTATCATGTGTACAACCAAAAGCACATTAATCCCATCCCCAAACTCTCAACAGAACCACCATTGCTCAAAAGTTCAACTCTAGGGAGAGGGATTTAGCTCAGTGGTTCTGGCACCTGCCTTGCAAGCTCAAGGTCCTGAGTTCAATCCCCAGCACCAAAAAAAAAAGTCCAACTCTAAATCTCCTCAAGGCAAACTATGAACTTTGGTAAAATTAAAAAAATTAATTACTTAATATATAAGGGCACAGGGCAAGCATTATCATTCCAAAAGAGAGAAATAAAGGGCTAAAAAGAATTAATCAAAGCAAGACCAAAACTCAACAGAAAAAACATTATGTCATATATCTCCACGTCTGGCATCCGGAGATAAGAAGTGAGTTCAAAGGGCTATAGGAGTCCACCCCTATGGACATGTTGGTTCCAGCCCCTAAGGTCTCTCTCTCTCTCTCAGACTGAATCCATTTACTATCTGCAGCTTTCCTAGGCAGACATTCCATGTTTCTGACATTCTCAGCTTCCTGTATTTCCACTGAAATGCTGGTCTCACTCTCAGAGATTCACACATCTCCCTCTCAGGATCCAAGGCCTTTCTTTGAAATCTAAGTGGAAGCCTCTTACAGTCTGCATGTCTGAACAATCAGCATCACATGGACAATATCAAGATCTACTGCTGGGGCAGAGAAGCTGAGCCAGTCCTAGCACCTGGAAGGAAGCTCCCCCGCTGCAATCCCAAGCTCCTAGGGCAGAGAAGGTGAGCTGTATGGGCACCAGGAGCCTCCACCTCCCCTACCCACCGTGGAAATGA